>JAOTQE010049555.1:0-21119 GCA_025631205.1 Nesometra sesokonis
CTAATCACACCAAATGCTTGTTGTGTCCTTCATCCTGATCACAAACTGTGCAAAGTCTCTTTTTCCATGAAGAAATGTAGTGCCTAACCTCAACCAGAGATTTCCCCCAGCCCCTGACTATTTTTCCTTTAGTTCGTTTATAATTTTTTTGTTGAAGCACATAATTGTGGTCTGGGTAAGACCTTTGCAGTCAGGAGATATTTTGGCACTGTGCCATAAGTGACACCTGACATGCGCATCATTTTTTGACTTCACATTTTATTTTGTTCACTGTGACAAAAGTACCAAATGCAGAACATTGTCATTTTCAGCATTTAAAAACAGAGACCTGATGGACATATTGCCAAATTTTTAGCCTTGTACCTGTAGAAACACCAGGGTTAGTGAAGTTTGAAATAAGTGATGTTTTTTTGGGCCACCCAATATATAAAAAAAATAAGATTAGCATTTTTGTGCTGTTTATTGTGACAACTACTTACCTGTGCTTTGATTTTGGCGTTGGTCGATTCTGTACTGGTAAGGTAAACCCAGTTCGCTTGGACTCTTTACTTTTATACAGCAACAAGCTGGTTTCCTCGGCAACATTCATTTGATTAACCAGTCGGATTGTAGGTGGAATGGGATCAGAATCAATGTCGTTCCAATCACTTGATATCCTAGGGAAGACTTTATTTGGATTCTGAAAATAGATATATAGAGTTTCAAGTGTTCTGAAATCTTCATTATATAATGTACACAATAAGAAAAGGGTAAAGATGGTTACCATGGTAAAACATGATGATTATAAATCATCAACAATATTGTAGGATCTACTGACATCAAAGGGATCTAGCTCCATTTCTTAATTCATTTCATCCAAAAGCAAAAAAGGAAATAATAGTATGATACTGTAAATATAAACAAATCAAAAAAATATAGTATATAAATATACGTTGCCTTGAGAGTTGCCTCCAAATAGTACTATTCACTGAGGGGTGCAGCCCCGAAGTGAATAGAACTATTTGGAGGCACCGAAGGACAGCAATGAAGGGATATCTACTGTGCTTTGTGTACTGACTTTGAAGAATTCACCAACCATCCCCCTCCCTAGCCCCTTTTCAGTCCTGAAAATCCCCCCAGCCCCTGTAGCGCCGCCACTGGTAACAGTTGGATGTTAGTTTATGTGCAATGTATAGTCCGCTGATAAGGCCTACAAAATTGTTGTGCTGCCCAAAGCAGATTTTTTTTATTTGGTTTGGTTGGTCGATGCTATTTTGTTGGAAGTCCACTTTTAATACATTTTCTGCAAATTTATACTTTTTATTCCTATTCTATTTTTGGATATCTTATGTGTTCATTATAATTTTTAGGATAATTATATTAGTAAAAAATCTGGGAGGTTAATGGAAAGTTTTAAAAGGTTGACACCAATTTTCAAGACTCATGGGTCATGGGAAACAAACTGTATTTTGTTAGTATGGTAGTTGCTTAAAACCTTCAAATTATTAACTACAAAATATTAAATACTGTAATTTAGTTATACTAATACTATTACATACCGTTCTAGTGAGTGGAAGCACATCTGGTATTGGAATAACTGGTGGGTTGTATACAAGACCTAAGCCTACATCTCCTTGTTTTTTTACACCATCAGCACCGTTGGTCTCTGAGTTCATTGATGCTGATTGCATACCAGAGGCTACAGTCTCTCGACTTTTCTTGACTTTTGTTGCGGAGTCTGTTATGCATGCTTTGTTGTCTGTATCAGTAACTTTTATACTTAAGGATAAGCTTCTTACACTTTTACTTGACTCAGGCTAGAAATATCAAAAAATTCTGTTATATTTAGTGTGAAAACCTCCATTTATAAGGAAAATTAACAACTAAACTATATTATTTCAGGTATAGAAAATAGTTAATAGTTAATAGTTTTTGATTTATATAGCGCTTTATACTTTATAGTCTCAAGGCGCTGTGGACTAGATGTTACACATTCATGACTTTTTACTCCCCTAAGGGTCACGTCATGTCATGCAGCAAGTACTGGCTTGCACTTGCGCCCATTCGTCTGTCCACAGCAGGGTAATGTGTGGCATAACCCATGCTGTTTTTATTGCTATGGTTCACGGTTCCCCTGCATTAACCGTTCGGCCATGCGACTCGCAAAACAGATCCTATAACAACAAAGATCATCAATTGTATAAACAAATTATATATGAATCTATAATTCATTTGATTGGAAGAAAATTAATGACTTTTATCATTGTATTTCATATTTTTTTTGAGCACATGCTTTCCACTTCAAACCTAGCCAGGTAAGGTACTAGTAAAAACACTAAGAAGTTCTAAAGAAAATGAATTAACCTATAGGCCTTACTTTCTTATTCTCTATCACAGGTATTTAAAAGACTACACATTAAAAAAGCAATATTTTTATTTTTTTTGCATTATATGAATTCACTTTACAATAACTAATTAAAAGGAAAAGCAAGGATGATTTAAGGAGTTCAATAAAAATCCTAATTGTCAGAAAATTTGTTTATTATACATATATGGGCTAGGTGAATGCCATAGTGTGCACTGGTTGAGCTTTAGACTTTGAGGTTGGGAGTTTCAACCTTGCTCTGCATGTGTCAGCTGGCCATACTCAGATATAGGCATAAATTTATTATTTACGGCTGGATGGTGAACTTCCACAGAATACATAGCCCCAAAATGCAGTTTCATGTATGCACCTACTATTCCGGAATCCAACCAATCAAATCGTGTTATGTTCTAACGCTGTTGCGCATGCACAATCTTTCATAGAAGTTTTAAAATTTATCAATAAATGAAAGTAAATTTAATCCCAATCTAAAAACATTGACAACATAAAATATGGGTGGCATATGTAAATAATTTGTATAATAAAAGAATGTTAAAAATACAATAATTGTAATACAGTTATAATTATTTAACTTGCATGTTTTTGACATACCCTGATGAAATCAAAATAGTAGGTGCCTACATGGGTCTGGAATTCTACACTGTTAAGTTCACCATCTAGCCGTAAATAATATATCTATGGATATACCCCAACTTGTATTGAAAAGTTGATGTAAAAGTGATCCTTCTGATGATAAAATCCATCATGGAATATTTCAATATTCCGGAATAGTAGGCGCTTACATTTCAATCTTAAAAATAAGCAGTCCATGTTTAAAAACTAAATAGTGCATGAAGTCTTCAGGTTTAACCTTCCATATTAAAAAAAAAAAACATTTGTATAAACTTTCTTACCTTGCTATCTGAACTTTGTTTCTGAGAAGTACCATTCATCCTACCTAAAAGAAACAACAAATGGCAAAATTAAATACAAACAATTTTGATAAATAGAACTTTGGGACATTGATTTGCATTCATTGAATTGAGAGAGTACTGTATTATGCGTCAAAAGACGGACTGTTCTATCCAATTCAAATTGGCTTCCACTTCAATGGATGAACAGTCAATCTTAAACTAAAAAAAAAACATTGTTATTAAATGAGCCCCTGGGAATTATAGTGGTCTACCTCCATGTGTCATGTTTTTAATTTGTATAATATATTTGGGACCTATATCCCTAAGTGAACTTAATGCTGTAGCAGCCTTTCAGGTTACCTACTCAATCCACATAAAACTTGATTCTACAGCGCCACCACTTTCAAAATGTTTGAAATCAGTGGGTGCTATATAGTGGCCTAACTCCCCGGCAGTTCTAAGATGCCAGTGTACACAAAAACAGCCCATGCAGTGCAAAGAAATACCATTTTCAGAAGTTATATCGAAGAAAGCATTGCTAATGTGTAAATTTTGTTTTTAGATAAAAAACAAAGAATTTCTTTAACTTCTTTTGAGTTAGGCCTAGGCTAGGCCTAGACCATTATTGTGCTAACTAGCACGTAGGCTTGGCTAAGGCCTAGCCTAGCATGGGTCTAACTATTTTTTTTCATTTTTCATTTTTGTAAAAAACCATCAGAATTCAACAAGAAAAGCAATATGTGATGACGTAGTCTTTGGTGAAAAAGTAAATCTGGTCATACTGATTTATATACATTTGGTAAATCCAATATATCAAGATTTTTACAAATATTTTTTAACTTTAAGTTTATTTTCTCCAATATTGATATTCATGGACCTAGGGGCCATCCATAAATGATGTCACACTCAAGGTGGGGGGAGGGAGGGGGGTTGCCTGAACTGTGACAACTTGTGACAAGGGGAGGAGAGGTCAGTTAGTTGTGACATCACAATTTTTATCTTTTCAAATACTGTATATCATCAGTCTCAGTCAGAGAAATCAACATTGGAAATTCCGCTGCTCAAAAGAGAGCAAGACTAATTATGTCTGTAATTAGACTATGCCCTAAATTTCAGCCTCATGAAAGTTTTTGCAACAAACATTTTGATTATCAGCGGGTCAGCTATTGTTTCTGTACGAAATCATCATCATCGTCATCATCTTTTTATTCTTCTTATTTGTTTCTGTCAATTTTTGTGTAACGGATTCCTCAAAATTGACACAAGCTATTAACATCAACTTTTCATTGTCAACAGTTACACGTGACATCATCTATGCGCGTTTTTACTTAAACGTTAATAACCTAACTAATTAATGTTAATAGTTCAAATTTGGTGAACATAAACTTCATGTTGACCTAGAACTTTACATCTTTCAAAAGGTTACGCATGCTGCATTACGCCCGCGTACGCAGGCGTTAAACTTTTAAAATGCTCAAAATCAAATTCTGATTACATCAGAGTACGTTTCAGGTCATTTAGAGAATTTAAATTTTTCGCAAATTTTACATGCACGTGCGCACTTTTGTGCACGTAGCACGCAAAGATGACAGAAAGGACGTTTTTTTCTACTATTTTGGGTTCCTGACATTGTATTGACAAGTTTACATTAATTTCAGTCATTCTAGGGACAATAACAAGGTTCTACAAAAACAATGAAATTATGTTAAAAATAAGCATATTTCTAATCACATATAGCTCCTCAGAATGTCTCATTACCCTCAAATTTTATTGCACATGTAGATAGGATATCATGAGTCATCGAGGTTGTCAGTAACATGTGACGTCATCAATTCGTCATCTACATTTAAAAAACGTGATTTTTAACTATTTACTTAATATTTACTATAGTTATGTCAGGTTATCTTGGTAATCGGCCGTCAATTTTCTTCGACATTTTGATATTTTAGAGTTAAGACATGTCTCTTAGTTTACCATTTCCTTTAGTTTAAATTTGACTGCAATAAAATTGTTAAATTGTGACGTCATCTACGCGCACAAGTTTTTCTTGTACCCTATTACCTAATCAATTACATCTTCATTACAAATTGCCATTTGTCAATCATAATTAGCAAAAATAAACTTCAAGTCAATGTGCACATTTAGGTATCCTAACATCAAGTGTACACAAAATTGTGCGCGTGTACGTGAGCGTTAAAATATTCTAATGCCAAAACGAATTTTTAATTTCAAATCGAAAATCTTTGAGGCCAAAATTCGGCACTTTGGCCTAGGTTCACATTTTTGTGGATATAATATTCTGAAACAATATTAATTGTATACTGTATATGATTTCACGTATGGCAAATGCAAATATGTCATTGTGACGTCACCATATTTGCATTTTAATTTGTCATAGTAAAAATTTAATGGTATTTGATCATATTAATTTTGGGCATATCTCCCTTATTATTCGTCAAATTTCATTCAAATTTCAGTATGCAAAGGCGGAAACAATTCTCTTTCTGGAAAGTACAATTCTTTTCTATTCATTTTGCATTTTGATTATGTCATCATAGTTAGAATGTGAATTTAACTAAAAGTAACTGCGGATCAGCTAACTTGTCAAAGAAGTGACGAGTTCAATTCTAGTTTTTTTTTATCTTTGTAAGTGAATATATTGTTTGTTACTAAAGACATTGAATATAATGAGTAAATGTCCTATGGGCCTACATACATTTTGTCAATAGTTTCAAAATCTTTAAGGTTTGAGACATCATTTTTTTTTGGGGGGGGGGTCTAACAAAGTGTGACAATTTGTAACAAGGGGGAGGGGTCAACAAATGCCAAAATTTGTGTGACATCATTTATGAATGGCCATCCTCAGGGGCTCAAATATTCTCTTCATTAACTCATAAACATTCAGTATTTGTATAATATTTTGCTGTTGTGGTTACAGACAAGTGACTACCTTGCACCGTTGCTAGTAAGGTGGATTCTGTTTCTGCTGGTGTTTGAATCATTTGTACTGATTGCATGGCAGCTCCTTCCACTTTACTGTACATCTTGTGAATTCTCTCCGACAATTTGTCCAAGGCTATTTTCTAGAAGGAAAACAAAATCAATGTAAAAAGAAAATTATTTAAATAAATTATGAACATTTTAATTTCACAAAATGATATTGTTTTCAAATTAAAAAAAAGTATTATAAATTACTGCACTTCAAAGAATTTTAAGGTTAAGGAAAAAAGTTTAAGAAAATACTGCAATTGCCAAAATAATTTGAGCTATTAGTAGAAAACACTATTTCAACAATTAATGTGCAATCAAACTGATCCTATAATATAATTTTTACAAAAATGTTGATCAAAAATGTTTATAAAATGTACCTCAATACTTGTATAGTAGAAAAAAGGGTTCATTTTAAAAAGTGGAGTGTAATTAGGGGTATGTAGTTCCAAACAGTCATTTATAATTTTTTATATTAGTTGAAGGTAAAATCTAAAATATTACATTTCTCATGTTTAATGTTGTTAATGCTTAACATGGTCTCTTAAAGGAGGTAATGCAGTATTTCAGTGTGTTTTTGAGAGTTGCATCCAGCTCAGTCAGCTTACTGTTGGTAGTTACTGTGTTATATGCTAAAACATGGACACTTGCTGGTCCCTCTTAAAGTATATCACCACCCTCTTTGTGTGTTGATTGGAGGGTTGTAAGACAAGTATTAGTGCATCATGTTTTGTAAGAGACTCTAAAGCCCTTCTCACACAGAGCTACAACCTCATGACGACCACGGCGATCTAGGTGTAATTGGGAATGATCTCACGACCGACCACACCATGGCAATTTCGAAGGCGAAGAGGAGGAAACTGCTGTGAATGCATTTGGTCGCACTCAATGGGGAAAGATAGGGATCAGATACGGATGACATCAGGAAGTCATGTTGAAATCTGTTACAAACCCCATATAGATGAGTCTCACAGGACCACACTGACTGCAAACCGAGTTTAACACAATATTTCCGACTGCAATATGACTGTAAGTGGACTATAACATGACGAAATTTGATACTGGACAACCTAGAAGGTCGTCTCGACTCATTTGACAAACAGTCAGGCCGGAAGATGACTTATGTGACCATGTAACGACAGTTCAGGACTTCCACGTCTCTATCAAGACTCAAGAATTTTTGTTTGATCACCATGTTCTCACAAGGTCTCTGTGAGAGAGGCTTAAGCCATTGCAGGCACGGATCCAAGGGGGCCCAACAGACCCGGGCCCCTCTTTTGACTCGCCAAAATAATTTTTTTTTTCCACACTTTAGATTTCTAAAATGCACAAGAGAGTATCTGTAGAGAAAAATTTCCCCGGGTCCTATGCAGGCCCTGCACCCACGCCTATTGCAATCAGTTTACTATTAAAATCTCACACTTGTGTTTTTCCAAATTGACATCGGGCCCCCTCCTTCAAGCTCCGCTGGATCCGCCCCTGCATTGGTTACAGGCGCAGCATGACTCAAGTGCATGTTAAAGAATGCAGTATACACTTCGGCAAAGAGTGGGGATTGTTTCCTGGTGTACTGCAGAAGGACCCACTGAAAAATAACTCCACTTCAGACTATCGTTGATTATCCTTGTCTCAAACACATATCAAATCAAATTTAACTGACAATTTCTAAAATCATGCCACTGCAAAATCAGCTGTGATAGCTCACACACAAGTTGCATATTGCTTAAATATTGAAAGCACTGTATCACTCTTGGATTATGGTGAAATCAACGGCAATCTAATCATAAATCTATTAAAAACATTCACATATTTTATTACTTGAAAGTTCATGTTTAACAGCATTCTTTAAAAAAAAATAGAAACCACATCAAACAAATGCAAGCATTAAAACTTACACCTTCCCGCTTTATGGGTGATTATTCAAAGCAATAAAGCAAAGAGATAATTACAATAAAATACAAAAAAGACATTTGCAAAGAAGCATACAAAACATAAGTAGTATGTTTTGAAAAGTACGTTTAAGAAAACATAAAGAAGCATAACATTATCTCTTTATATTTTCCTCCACTAGAAAGTTCGAGGTTATGTTTTCAGTCGTGTTGGTGGGTGTGTCTTTGTGTGTTTGTCTATTCACAGTAAAACTAAAAGGTAATTGACAGATTCTGATGAAATTTCCAGGTTTGGAAATGACCCAAGAAACAATTGATTAAGTTTTGGTGAAGATTTGTGGTTGCATGCACCTGTGGGGGCCTCCAGAAAACAAACAGTGTCCAGGGGCATGAAGGAAATAATTAGCTTAGTGTACAGAAATTGTAAATGGTTAAAGCTGCATTCACAAGAATTCTGGGTGCTTGGAGGTAGTTTGTACTCTCGTCTTTGACTCGTTCAATATTTTGCCACAGCTGATTTTGAAGCATAATTACTAAAGACAGCCATAATATTCATAAAGTTATGATAATTGATATTATTTTTAAGAATATTTGCAAGAGGACATAAACTTTAATTTTGAAGTTTCTTCATTTCACTAATTTCAAATTTGATGTTAAATGACAAGAAAGTTAATTAAAAAACCAATGAGTGATGTAGGCAGATAGCACAGTGAATGTTGTTTGGGCTTCAAACTCTGAGGTTGTGAGTTCGCACCTACAGTAGCTTTGCACATGCTGGCTGGCCATGCTCCGAAACCCCAGCTTATATCAAAAAGTTGTAAAAGTGGCTTTGTATATATATTCATGTTTCAGTCTTAGATGCAATTAGACCATAGTTAGAAACTAGCATTACATGGATTCTTCAACCAATAAGTTTATTATTGAACCATTTTGATACACAATAATCATTACAATACAAACATGCACTGTATTAGTTATTGTAATGTTTTCTTGAGAGTGTTATTTTATGTACCATCAAACTTCAATTTGGACAAACTAAAATGTATTGTAACATATACGGTAATACTGAAAGGTCTTATAAGTCTTTGGCTTCCTACCGACCCATTACAATCAGATAAGTATATATACCACAAGAAATGCTATCTAAACCTCTGCCCTGGAGAGTATAATATACGGTCATTAGCTGACAAGAGGAAGTCACAAATCAAAATTTAATTTGTTATAAAGCTAAAAATACCAGTACTGGTGATATGATTATTTGGATAAAATCAACACAAACACAAAAGCTGCACATGTCTCAGATGTTATACAAATATACGTTGCCTTGAGAGTTGCTGGTTACAACTATGGGCACAGGTGCCTCCAAATAGTACTATTTACTGAGGGGCGCAGCCCCGAAGTATAGTACTATTTGGAGGCACCGAGGCCCATGGTTTTAACTAGCAACTCAAAATTAGGCAACGTATATTTGTTTTATATTATACATCACACAAGACAAAGGGCTTAGGCTTATTGAACCATTTTGATGCAGAGAATTACAATACAAACATTCACCGTATAAGTTATTGTATTGTTGTTCTCTTGACAGTGTTATTTTATGTATGATTATTTGGATCAAATCAACATAAACACACAAATACTCCAGATGTCTCAGATGTAAATAAATAAATAAATGCTTAAAACATTCAATGAAAATAACAATGGACCTAATAATTTGTTTGAGCATTTGATGGTTGATATTGGTTGGTGGTATGATACTAGCATTAACTTACTATATCATACTCCATACTCTGTATATGATAAAACATTAAATTACAACATTACATATATTAATTACCAAAATAAAAAACAAACTTTTTTAAAATTAACTGCAAATATTCAAGAATAAATCTGCATAGATGTTTTTTGCATTATGCCTTATAACATTATATACACTAGTAAACTAGTAAATTTTTAGCTAATATCACCAAAAATATTTTAAAATAATAAACTGCACAAAATTTTAAAAAGACAAACTATCAGATTCCTATCCTTGAAATTTTACAAAAATGCCAATTAATGCCCTCAAATATTGACAGTTTAGATTCTCTGGGAAGTATTTTAGTAAGGGTGCCACCTCTGGGCATCTAGTAGTGTCATATGCACTATTTTCATCTCACCCCCAACCTTGTTATAAGGCTGCCGCACACGTAAGCCAAAAGCGTACGCCGTCATCTGTGCTACCGCTTAATGCCAACAGCTTACGTGTGCAGTAAAATTTTGTGTACCAACGGTTCAGCGCAAGGTTAACATGTTGAAATTTAACATCTAGCATCTGTGACTATGTGCAGGTATGTAAGATGTAAGATTTATCTTCACACTTTGAAATGCGCTACACAAGCACTTATATGCTAGAAGTAATTGTGCTCGTTAATTTACAAAATTTTGTCTATGGACAGGAATTAAAGTATGAACACATGGAAACATTTAGCAATGTGGACATGTTGGCCGATAAACATGTTTGTGTAGTGCCTACAAAGTGTCAGCTTTTGAATTTCATCCCCCACACACGTGTACTGTTGGCACAAGCTGTTAAATATCAAACATGTTAAAAACCTTGTGCTGCTCCATTGGCGCACAAAATTTTACCGCACACATAACCTATAACCGTGCAGGGGAGGTGTGAGTAACTGTTGGTGTGCACAGTTGGCTTATTAGCCTGTCTCACAGGCCTTATGGTCGGGTTTATTCACTTTTATTGCTAGATCCGTTTAATGCGCTATTGACGTCCCATACTCACTTATTTTAGTTCAGCCGTAAGGCCTGTTGAAAGGATTCAAGCATGACGAATAACACCGACCAGACGGGTGTAAATCGTCACACTTGATTGAATTCGAAAAACATGTGATACCATTGCATCACTCTCTCTAATCAAAGTTTGGTGTTATCACCGAAGGCCTTCATGAGTTTTTTTTATTAGAATAGGACAAAATTACATTCGTGAGAATACTTTTCAGGTATAATTTGTTGTTTGGTAGTCTCTCAAATGGATAGATCGTTCACTCGAAATAGAAGCATTTTGGTTGGTCGACCGTAGGTAGGTAAACATTTCGAACCGCCCACATGCCAAATACGGAGGGACAAAATACGTCATTTCTTTCTTGCGATTGGTCACGCTTGAATCGTTCGGGGATGTCAGTAGCCCCTTAAATGGAATCAAGCAATACAAGTGAATAAACCAGATCGTAAGGCCTGTGAGACAGGCTATTGGCTTATATGTGTAGTGCCATTTAGATGGTTAGTATTTAATACACCTTCTCAATATGTAAGTTCCCTGTACTTACTTGGGCATCCCCCATGTTTCCAGCTGTCACCCCTTCCAACCAAGGTAGTTCAGGACCACTTGTTTCAGCTGTTGAATAAAAAAAATAAATAGAACTTGATAATTGAGGGTGACATAGCTGAGAACAATATCCACATCAATTGTTAGGGTACTGTTGATGATAATGTGCTGGTATGATGTGTTTAGATGAGGGTGACATAGCTGAGGGCAATACCATCAGTAATTAGGAGAATGTTGATATAGGTGAGGTGACATAGCTGAGGGCAATATCAATGTTGATGATTAGGATAATGTTGATGATGATGTGATATCAATGATGGTGTGCTGTTAATGATGTTGTGGATGAGGGTGACATAGCTGATAGCAATATCAACATCACTGATTAAGATAATGTTGATGATGATGTGGCGTAAATGTTATGTGCTGTTAAGGATGTGTTGTGGATGAGGGTGGCATAGCTGAGGGCAATATCAACATCAATTGTTAGGAGGATACTAATAGTAATAAAGTGAAACATTAATAATGTTTGTTAAAATTACTATCATAACTTGCCACCAGCACTGAAATGTTGTTAGCACATTCAATGCCATCCTCCTCCCCTAAGGTCACCTCATGTAACCAGGAATGAGGGGCTTCATATTTGTACAGTTGTTTTTCCCTTGCTTCACAGTTGCATTAACTGGTATCCAAATAATGCTGATGATGTGCTGTTGATGATGTACTGTGGATGTGGGTGACATACCTGATGACATAAATGTTGACTGTAAGGCCAGTCCCAGTGAGTGGTAAGACAGTGGGTTTTCTTTGGTAAGCGCATCAACAAACTGGTTGTACTCAAACCTACAAAATTCATTCAAAATGATAACATGTCATAATCCAATTTTGAGCCAATTTGAGGTTGTAACTATTATACCAGAAAAAAATAAACCATAACTGAAAATCCCGTATTCAGCAACCTTGTAGTAGTGATTTGTGGTTGTTTTTTCCGGTCATCTGGCTCACAAAAACAGTAAAACCTCATTAAAATGTGCAAACAGAAAATGTAATATACTGAAAGTGCTCCTGTGCAACATCCATGTAAAATCTCAAAATAGGTCAAGTTAGACAATTGAGGACTTAATTTTCCAGTTATTTATTTTTTTTCATTTATTTTGTTTAAAATACTATTTAATATCAAGTATGATATTTTTCGCGATATAAAATTGCTTTTCGATGTAGGTTTGTCCGGTGTGTGTTACGCCAGAATTCATTAGTTGATCTCATTTACATACACAACACAACAACATTAAAACAATAAACATCACAACTTTCACGTCTGTTCAGACATGCGTGAAAATGTTGTATCTTGGTAGGAATATCTCGGCAGATGTCCCGGTTACAGGTTGTTATATTTAACTTTAAGTGTGAATCTACACAACTCTTATAATGACATCATTTGCCTTGCAGGTTATAACCTCTATAAAAATTGTGGGAAAAAATGAAATTGAAACATTAGCATACCTGTGGTGTTCAGACATCCAATAATCATCAGTGGCGTCTGTCACACCACTTCGTACACTTTGACTTCTGTGCATTGGCGGTTGCTCTAATAAAAAACAATGATGTTTAATGGTTTAACAACTTGACAAGACTAATTTGTCCCATTTTATGTCCCAATGGAGGGTTAACTGCTGTAGTGTATTGAATGTTTTATGTCCTTCTGCTATGATGGAGGGATAACTGTTGTAGTGTATTACATGTCTTACGTCCTTCTGGCCCAATGAAGGGCTAACTGTTGTAGCACATTGAATGTTTTATGTCCTTCTGGTCTGATGGACGGCTAACTGCTGTAGTGTATTGAATGCTATGCCTATCTGACCCAATGGATGGCTAACTGCTGTAGTGTATTGAATGTTTTATGTACTGGCCTGATGGATGGCTAACTGTTACCTATTGAATGTTTTATGTTCTTCTGGCTTGTTAAACGGCTAACAGCTGTAGTGTATTGAATTTTGTATGTCCTTCTGGCCCAATGGAGGGCTAACTATTGTAGCATATTTAATGTTTTATGTCTTTCTGGCCTGATGGAGGGCTAATTGTTGTAGCATACTGAAGGTTTTTACCATTGATCCTGGTTACTTCCTACCTATGCCAGCCTTGTTAAGGACAGGTGGCCCTATTATGAAGGGCCTCGACATTACAGAAACAAAAGGTAACCTATTTTAAACAGAAAAGCATTAAAAAAAATTCAGAGTAATAGGCCCTTGTTACTCACCAAGAGAAAATCTACAAGACATTTGGTGAGCACCAGTGTTCGTGTGTCACGTGAAAATAACTCAAGCACATTTGTCAAAATAAACAGTTTGAAACTAGTATGAGTCAGTCAGTTGAAAAATCTTGGTCACTTACCTTCTTCTGTTAATTCTGTCCCATTTCTATCAATTTCATCCTCTTCTTCCTCATAGTAATCAGATGGTCGAGGTGAAATAACTGATACCTTCCGGGTAACCTTGACTTCATCTTCCTCCTCATCTGTTCTTTCAGTAAGAAACACCCCAGCCTCACTGCTTGTTCTCCTCTACAAAGAACATATGATGGTTTTGTTGAGTAATTAGGACTTTTCACCTATAAAACATACCTTAGTACAATGCACAATTACACCACAATTTTTAGCCTGCTGCAAGAAACAGTACCAGTTAAAAAAAAAGAGGAAGCAATCTCCTACTGCACTGTGAGAGCATGAAGGTATATGGTGAGAGTGAGATTGGAGTGGCATTCAGTTCAGTCAGCTGGATGATAGTCACTGTGTTATGAGCTGAACTGTGGAAACTTGTTGCTTTCTGGTTCAAAAACATTGCCCTCTCTATGTTTCAGCTGGGATGTTAAGGCATTGGTCCTGTGCGCAACATGGCTCATGTGAATGTTAAAGGATGCAATTCACTCATTGGAAAAGAGTGGGGATTGTTCCCTGATTTATTGTCCAATTATAAACAGAAGGACTACACTGGAAATAAGTTCACTTAAAAAACACCAGCCATAAAATTTCTGAGATGTAACTCCAAGTGCCTATCACATGATCAGTTAAAAAGATAGCTGAAGCTTTCTAGATCTTCAACAAACCTTGATAAAGATTATATATCAAATTGTGAATAGTACACATACCTCCTGTATGCTGGAACTTAGTCGTCTCTGACTACGGTTTTTAGTACTTGGTCTGCTATCACTGATCTCTGAGTACACCTCTGGTGAACTGGCAGTTGTGACTGAGTTCTCTGGGTAAACTGATATTTCAGTTTGCTCTCTGCAGTGACCTGATAGTAAATATATTTCTTATTATAAACAAAGGCATAATAATAAATATTATAGATACTTCAAGAAACCGGACACATGTCATCATGTTTTGATTCAATATTTTGGCATCAGTTTAGTCTTCATAAGAATCAAAATATTGTACTCTCTTATCTCAAAATACTCAGTGGACCTTTTAGTTTGAAGACATATTACCATGAATATAAAAGTACACAAAATAAGGGTGATAATACCAATCCACTGACCCAACTTTTTCAAGGTTAAAAACACACATCATGGGTTTATTGCCCCTGTTTGTGTATTTGGTTATTTTTGTGTTTGATTGTTAGTTTTGAAAAGCCTAAAAGCCACAGTTTTTATCAGAAACACTCGAAACGTAGTCATAAGGTTCCTTGACTAAAGATCTTGAGGTCAGTAAATTTTGAATGGGCAGTTTCAAAGTTTATGGACAATGTTGAGCAAAAGGTCAAATTCATGTAATCAGCTGTAAGTTCTGGCATAGCTTTCAAATAGACTTCAAACTTGGTTCACATTAAAGTCATATGTGACCATAAGTTGAAGGGGTCAAATGTCATGGTCAAGGTTGAGTAAAATGTAAAATTCATGTAATCAGCAATAAGTTCTGACATAGCTGCCACATATACTTCAAACTTGGTTCATATTTAAGTGTATGAAAGTTCATGTCAATGTGTGACTGTAATTTGAAGGGGCAGGGTCTAAGATCATGGTTTTCAGAACACTATACCAGGTAAAAAATACTGACAAACCAATACAATAATTAATAACGAATCTAGTAAAATGTCTGTTACCTTCAATGCCATTATTTATGGGACCATCTCCGGCACTGAAATTTGATTTTGATATTGACTTCTCTGGTTTGATGCCAACATCATCTTTTATAGGCTGTTTCATGTGTTTCCTCTTTGATCTTTGACACTTTCGATTCTCAGGCTTTTCAAAGGTACTTTCAGTGAAGACACCTTGATGAAGAGAATTATCTACTGGTACTTTTGATTGGTCGTTTTTGTGGCCTGGAAGGGATGGATGAGGGACATCAATTGTTGACAATGTGTGTTGGCAGTAGTTGGAAGAGTATGGATCTACAAGAGCAGCATCTGTTGAACAAGGCATTATTGCAGGATAGTCTTTATCTTCATCACTGTCATCAAGAAAGGCAGACTTCTTAATTTTCTTGAATAGAACAAAAATGTATTAATGAAATATATGAATGCTTCTATCAATAAAAAAGCACACAGTAGTCACTAACAGTTTAGTACACAATGTAGCTAATAACTGTATAATGTGTACCTTGAAGTAGCTCCTTACCGTTTAGTATACAAAAAAGCTGGTAGATTTTGCCGCTGAGCTAAAAGGACAGCCCTACTAGCTTGAGAGCTAATAGCTGCTTGTTTCCTAAACCTGTACATTTCTCCCAAGTATACCCAGATCTGTTCCAGATCTGAATATGAGAAAAATCATCCAATGAGACTTGAACCTGGTCTGGTTCAGATCGATTCCAATATCACCAATGTAAAAGCCAATAAATCCCTCCAGCCTGGGAGCTAATAGACTGTTTGTTTACTAGGCCTACATAGAAGCCAGTAGATTACACCGCTGTGCTAAAGGGACATCCTTACTAGCCCAGGAGCTAATAGACTGCTTGTTCACTAGGCATACATAGAAGCTAGTAGATTACACTGCTGTGCTAAAGGACATCCCTACTAGCCCAGGAGCTAACAGACTGCTTGTTTACTAGGCCTACATAGAAGCCAGTATATACACCGCTGCATTGCAAAAGGGACATCCCTACTAGCCTGGGAGCTGAGTTAATCGACTGCTTTTGACTAGGCCTTCAAACAAAGTACAGTAGCTCCTACAGTTTACTATATAAATACTAAAGTATCACCAATAGATACAGTAGCAACTTCCCTCTAGAACATCATTGATAGATTAGCACTGCCATCTAGTATAATAATATGTACTACTGTCTTGAATTTGTAACAGGACAACAATGGGTGAGATAGGTTATTTTCTTAGACTTTTAAGCCTGATTATTCAATTATTTAACATCATAATGGTTTAGAACTCATATGGGGCAACAGTTGTTGCACAGGAAGTTTTTGAGAATTAAACAAAGAAACAACATAATAAAATATAAACATATACCAAGAATTTTTTTGTCTGTTTTTTTTCATAACTTTGGTTCATAATCCGATTCCCAATTGGCTCAGAAACCAAAAGGTATTTGGATATGGAAAACAGGATTTTTGCCTTGAACAAGACACTATTCATAGAAGCCATTAAGAGAGACTATCTAATGTGGCTGTAGAGGTCACCTTGACGAGTCTTACTTTGGCTTGAAAGGATAGAGAAGATTTGGAAATATTATTTAAAGAAGACTTTGACTGTACACATTACATATTTTTGTAAGATATGTTGTAAATGTATTTGTTAACTTCATATGATAAAGACTAGGTTTAAAAATGTTATTCATTAAAATAATGAAATTTAATAAAAACAAAGTAAAAGGTTGAATGAAGAGAGAGAAATAATTCATGGAGCGGCTCAAAAAGGTTTCCGAAAATAAAAATAAAGTATGTGTTTATACATAATTTTGGGACACTAATCATCAGAGGCTAAATGTTCAATGAGCCTATCACGTTTCATAAATTTGATAAAATGACTCATTTTAAAGCAACAAGTGTAATATGGTTTCAATATTCCATTTTTGCAATTATGCGACAACTGGTGGCTATGCCATGATCCAATTTACCTCAGATCTGGATGATTGTGGTCTTTTATATTTCAGTAGTTTTTCTTTGCGATCTTCCAACCATTGAACTCTTTTCTGTGCTGCTTGTACATTCTTGCCTGTCTTTGCTGCTTTTTTCAACTCAACACGTGCATACATTAACTCACGATTTATCTTGTCAACAACCTAATTAGCAAAAAACGCATTATATAAATTACCATAAAAAGTTTCAAAATAAAGTTACAGCAAATAATAGTTAATGCTGTACACATTATTCTGAAAACAATGTATTCTAATAGTCAATCAATCAAATCTTCTTTGAAATAATGACAAAAGCTTTGATAGACCAATGAAACTAACATTAGACACCATATGACATACATTTTAAAATATTTTATATTGTTTTATATTAACCCTTTCACTGCACTGTTATTCCTACCTCTGTGCATGAAATTTTGTATGGAAAATAGACGACTTCAAAATAAATACTAAAATACTAAAAAAGATTTTTTCAAAATTATAGTTTTATGGTTGGGCAAAAATGTTGGCCTATGGTTAGAAGGGAAAATGGTAATCTGCATAAACATGACATCATATGACATGGTAGCCATTTTGGATTTTTAGTGTTTCATCAAATCTGTCAAAGAGTTACATTTTCTCTACACTGACTATATGATGCAGATACATATGATGAATAAAAATATCAAAAGTTTGAATTATTTTCATAATTTTATAAAAAGACAGACACAAATCAGCATATGTCAGTCAAATTTCAAAAAATAATTGAAAAATTTTCATAAATCCCTCTGAAATATAGAGGGCACATGCAGTGTAGGATAATTATTTTTAATACACTCTAAATACTATCTCATCACATTTAATATGACAAGTAGGGTCTACTATACCTTCAATACAAGAACCATCTCATCACATTTAGTTTTTAGGTCATCAATCTGCATTTGACTAAGAATCTTATCATTCTCTGATTTAGCGTTGTCATAGCGATGCATGGCATTCTCCAAGGCATCCTGCAGATCTTTCACAAAGAACAACTAAAAAGACACAGATCAATCTAAATAGCAGTTACAAGAATAATATCCCCCTTTGTTAAATTAAAAATGTATTTCCGTTGGCATTTTTTTGAGGAAAGTGTAAACTTCACGTTTTAACATACTTGAAGTATGCTGATTTCAAAAATAAATTTTATCAATTTTCTAGATTTAATCTTTGCTAAGGGATGTTTTAGTTTATTAAAATGGCGGCTATTTTGAAAGATAAAATCTAGAAAACTATAACGGAAATGTGATTCCTGACATTTGTAACCAGACTACATCACAATCCAGCATTCAGGCTTGTTTAAGAACTTTTTATGACATTACCATTGGTTATGCTATGTCGTCTTGTTTAGCCATTGCATACATTCATCATTTCCATTACTAAATTTCTCTATTTTTGGTGACGTTAATGAATTATTATGTATATTTTACATAAGATGAAATAACTTTGTGATGCTGATAGCCGGCAATTTAATTTAGTTCTGTAATTACACCTCCCACCCGACTCCCCACAACCCAACCTCGCAAAACAAATAGCACCCTATTCCTGTGACTGACCTGGTCATCCAATAGGATATCTGAGCGATTTGCAACAGGTTTGACTTTTGACAGTTTAATGCCACTGTTTATCGGCTGAGGACGTCCGGCAAATGTTCGAATCCTCTTGGTTGTACGACTGGCCTCTTCTAATGTAGTCATTTTGAAACTGCTCCAAAAAAGTGTGATTAAACAAATTAAGCAAATTGTAATTTCAACTTCAAATTTTCAACCAAATGTTGTCTAAGTTACTTCAAAATTGTTTATTTTTAAATTTAATGAAGCAGCAATACAGAGCAATATTTTGCAAATACAAATTTACACTCTTAAATGATTTAGTAAAACTATCTAGACATATATAGGCCTATAATTTATTATTAATAAACTATTTAACATATATAATGGAGTACAACAAAACTTCATTTAATCAGCAATCATGAAGCACACTCGTTCAGTCATGAGACTGTTCATGCACGAGTATGAGACTATAAAATAAAACACTTCAAAACAACATTACACTTATAAATTTTTAATTACTGTAATACAGAAGGAAAGTTACACAATTATGTGCATGTGTATCTGTAAACCCACGGGAGGACAACTACTGTATATAATTATTTCAAACACAATGCAAGTTGCGAACAAGTATTTTAATTTAACAAAAAGATGGCGACCAAATGAATCGATCACCATGATTGAATTGATCACCAGGATTGAATCGATCACCATGATTGTAGCTTGTGTTGTCGACTGAAGAAGCAGGATCTGTGGTAAAACCTGTTAAACCCAGGCGCGGAATTAGGGGGAGGGCGGGGGTTCGCAAGCGGCACACCCCCTCTCCCCCCCCCCCTTATATTAGGTACGCCGGGTCCAAAATTTACCATTAAAACCCAAAATATGCAGGCCTTGCCTTATGAGGTGAGGGAGAGTGATCACTCGCCTAAACACTCACCTAAAATGCTCTGAGGAGTGCTATTCACAGCTCACCCAAATTGGTAAATTTCTACACATCTAGATATAAACAGCTTACCAACCTCACCTGAATGTGTTGAGAAGAGCAATTTGTAGAACACCTGCTATTTTCAGGAGGCAAGGCCTGAATACGCATAAAATAGGGTACCAGGGCACCAAAATGAGGAAATGACCTTTTGCTCATCAGAACGAAACTAGCAACCACGCCCACCCGGACCTGGAAGTGCGCCCCCCCCACCCCCTTCTTCCGGTGGACCCTGGATCTGCCCCTGCAACCCTACACAATGTAAGATGAGTTTTAATTATATCTGAATAAAATGGTTAATTTTTTTAATTTAACTAGGCCTAGACCGCTTGTTCATTAATTTTATTTCTAACAACAGATTTTTGAAAGCAGTACTAGGCCTAGCCTAGGCCTAGAGCTTAATTAACAAAAGCAGGACAGCCCACCAAGCATTATGTTCTTATACAGGTCAAATGACAAGAGGGCATAAAATTAGCTTTAATCGCAGCAGTGATCAAAGCAAAGCAGCAGCCACATCAAAAAATGTCAAGACTAGGCCTAGGCCTACGTCGTAGTACAGTAGGTATAATTATTAGAACTTTTAAATATATTGATAAAGAAAGTTTCAAAATCTACGATAGGCCTAGCTAGGCCCTAGGCCTAGCCTACCTAGGATTGCTAGTATAGGCTAGGCATAGACCCAGCTTCTATAGGCCCAGCCTAGTCTAGGCCTCTGGCCTAATAGGCCCTATAGGCCTAGGCCTACTAGGCCTAAAATAGGCTGGGAAGGGGCCAGGCCAGGCTAGGCCTAGCTAGCATAGCATAGCCTATTGATACACAGGGGGATTCATACAGTGTAATCATATTTTTTTATGTAAATACACATACCATACATTCACAGGTATTGCTTCTTAACTGACTGACTTATTAAAAAAAACTTGTTGCTAGGCGGCCCGATTAATTATTGTTTATAAACAAAACGGAGTGACTGTTCGCACGTTGACGTGCGAATAAGAGCTAATTCGCACGGTAGATATTAACCAAGTATTGGGCC
>JAOTQE010049666.1:0-21119 GCA_025631205.1 Nesometra sesokonis
CCTCCTGCTAATTACTCCTACACTTGAAAAGTCCTAGGAGTTCGTCTTTAACCCACTAGAACCATAACTCTTTATTTTCAAAACATATGAGCGCAAAAATGTCCCAAAATTAATACAGTAACAATTCCATAGCACCGAAAACTATCATTCTTCCTATTAACCCACAGGTGCAGATCCGGGATAAATGAAAAGGGGCGGGGAAGGGGAGGACTACTTCCAATCGGCGTGGGCGCTTTTTGCAGTTTTTAAATTAATTTGACAAAAAATGAGGCAAGCCTTGCCTTGAAGGCATGGCAAACCCACCAAGTTGTCGCACAGGACGTCATTGAGATAAGAGCAAATAAACAACAGGAAACATCAAGAAATACAAGGGTAATTTTTGCCTATTTTATTTCATAACTTTGGTTGTAGATGTCTGATTTTGACAAATGATCCCTCATTTGAAAGCTTATAAGACTGAATAGGGTTTTAATATTACCTCAATGTTGTTATTTTGCGACAACTTGGTGGTTTTACCATGTCTTGCCCCAAATGACGATATTAGGGAAATGTAATGAACCACACACATCAGCTCTTGATCCATTGTTGTTGATGTTGTTAATAATATGTATTTTCTGTCTTACTGTATAGGTAAGAAAGATGCCTGCCGTGGTGATAGCGGTGGACCATATATGTTTCGAAATGATGATGCGGCCTACTTTGCGTATGGACTGGTATCTTGGGGTAACGGATGTGGAAATCCCGGTTACTACGGTGTGTACACTAGGGTGGAAAACTACGTCGATTGGATAAAAAGCACTGTAGCAGCAGGCTAGAATTGTGGACAATTAAATATTTTTAGGCATAGGCTTTAATTATATAATGCTAAATTTAATGATTTAGAAAAACAGAACAAATTGCAAAGATTTTTAAATCATCTCATAAATGAACATAGGCCTAGGTCGTGATACGACAGGTCGTAATACGATGTACTGTAGAACTTAATACTTTTACCGACTGATTAAGTTATAGCAAACAAGTATATTGCATATAGTTTTTTACAATGGAAGGGGAAAGGGGAGGATAGGATATTTTAAAATACTGATTGTTACAGGCCTAAAAAGGATGACTAAACTCTCAGCAGACTAAACTCTCAGTGTACACCATAATGCATTGCTTCTTCCTAATCGGGCCATTGACTTTCATTGAATTTCTGTTGATTTCCTTTTCTTACCTTGACACCATGGTGAAATCTTATAAAAGACAAGATCAAGGTTAACCCCGGATTAATGGTAAAAAAATATATTTAATTAAGAATATATCAACATTGACCCTTTCTGCAGCTTTTGTATTGGATCATTTTTATTGCGATAATTTACCGGATAATTTTTTTTTCCTGTAGAAACAGGAACTTAAGTTGTTCTTTGAGGGTTGGTATTGTACATTTCACTTGTGCACTTACGAACAATAACTTCAACAGCATGTAATACATGTAGCTAATGAACTTTTCTGTTATTTTTGTATAGGTTAGCTACACAAAAACATAATTAAAATAAGGAATTAGACTATTACTGATGTTCTAACATAATACAAAAGAAAAGGCCAATAAAGAACACAAATCATGCACCACCTGGGGATGCTAAACTAACAGCAATGAGAAAATGGTCAGTGTATAATGCATTTGACTTATTCATGTCAAAACTTTTATATTTTACAGTATATGGTTTTAATTATAACTTATTCGATTTTATAAATAATGAGAATTGGGGAGATCTTCTTTTCAATTTTGGAATATTAGGAGAGCATGTTGGAAACACCTGATAAAACCTGGAGGTTGGAACATGGAGCCCTCCATGGTTGGAAACTGTACTCCAATACTAGCCTGAAAAAAATGAAGGCCAACCAGAAATAAAAGGCATAAATTATGTTTAAAAATGTGCACTTATTTATTTATTAATTTTATATATTTATTATTTGATAACTGGAACAAAAAAATCTGCTTGCATTTCCCCATGACTTCAGCTTTAAATTGACAATTATTTTGATTGTAACGATAGGTTTCACAGCAATACTGTATCATTTTCGGACATCTAGAGGTACTAAGCGTGTCCATAAAGAAAATCTATGTATATACCTATACCACCTGACTGACACTTTATTAGGCCTTATCACGTCGTATAGTTTTAGTCTACCTGAAGATCGCACTGAGCGTGAAACATGGTGTTGTAGACGCAGTGATCTACCCATCAGTAGTAGTAGTAGTAGTAGTATTTTATTATTATTATATTATTATTATTATATTATTAATATATTTTTATTTTATTATATTATTATATTATTAATATATTATTATTTTATTATTGTAATTATTATTATTTTATTATTATATTGCTCTTATGTATCATAATAGAGCACTCTGAGTGTTTCTAAGCACATTCATTCTTATATGTATATGCCTATCAAAATATTCTCAGTAATAACACTTAAATTTACAATAAAACAATAGATTGGCATAAAAAATCTATATTATTATTATTTACAACATAGAATAATTAAATACAGTTAGAATCTCAGTGTTAATAAATGTTACTTCTTCTTAGATTTACCAGACGGTTGAGCTTTTGTTGGACTGCTTTTTCCATCAATGGCTGTCAGTTTCTTTTGAATTGCCTCATCATTTGTTTGGATCTGATCATCAATAGACGATTTCAGTTTTTGAATCTCGTCTGCTAGATGTTCTGTGATTAGCTGTCTTAACTCACGCTGAGTAGCATTCTCCTCAGCAACTGATATTACAAAAAAAAATTTAACAAAAGGTGATAAATAATTAACAGGCAGAAGAAGCACTTACTGATGGGGCAGAAAGTTACAAAACTATCATTAGGCCCACCATGAATTAGTGGCAGATCCAAGCCACAAGAAGGCACAATTCACAAAGCTAGTTTTCCACAATAGGCAGAAATAAAAAAAGAAATTGTGATTTTTTTTCAAAATTTATTTTATTTCAAATTTAATTTTCACGCATCATGAACAATTTTCAGATATATGATCATGTTCAAAATATGCAATTTAAAATTACCATGCCTAATCAATGTTTACTGATATGCAATTTTCAACTGTAGTTTTCTCAAAACTTAGATTTTATGTCCATAACTTTGGAAAAATCATATGAAACTGAGTTTTATGCATGTTAAAGATAATAATGTATAGTTACATAACATAATTCAATTTTCAATTTTTTCGACTTATGCCTCCTTTGGCTTGACTACCACATTTACACCTCTGGAATGCTCAGAATAGCAATTTGGTTGTAAATTTCATGGTGTCTGTTAAGCATTGTTGGTAAATTCTTCACTCATTTGACAACTGATGAAGTTTGTGAAAGATAATAATGAACACCTCTTTTATTAGGGGTTAATAAATTAGCCTTTGATTTTCAATTTTAACACAAAGGTTGTAGTGCCATATGCTTTCTCAGCACTTTAAATGGGGATGTTAAAAAGGTTGACAGGGCTGTAGCCAGAATAGAATAATAGACGAGGCGACGCTGCGGACCATGTGGGGTATAGGACCAATATATATTATAAATAAATTTCAGGAAAAAAAAAACTATTTCGACAATTTGATAGTATGATTGGAAGTAGATCTGAGAGTACGAGAACATGTAGCGGAACGTTGTTAAATTAGATTGGCTGGGAATGAACAGATTTATAAACAAAGAGTAGTAACTTACAATATGATGTTTTATGGGGAGCCCATAAAGAGTGGGTGTTTTGTGCTAACCGTTTCAGCAAGAAGACCATTATAAAATACAGATACGTAGTAAAAACATGAAATAAAGTAAAATATAAAATTGAGATTACCTTCACTTGGAATATCTTCTACATTTGCCGAATCATCTTGCAACTCTTTGCCTTCTTCATTTTCGGGTTCACCTTCATGAACTTCTTCATCAACTTTATAACATAAATTTGAAGATTTTTATTAAAGAATTGATATTTTTTTATTTCCTAACATAGCCAACACAAAATGTTTCCGTCAAACATTATATAAATCTGCTATTAGGATTAACATGTGCAGTTGAGCCCACCCAACCATCCCCACTTGACGTCAGCAAATATTATTTAAACTTTAAGAACTCATTATTTGCAATAAACTACCAGTGAAAATTACCTCTCAAAAAACCCAGGAAATGCATCTTGTTTGAAAATTTGCCAGGGAGGACCCTAGACCCCTAAAAACAACAAATTTTGTACCAGGCCCCCTCTAAATCCCCATCGGATCCTCTCTATCCAGCTCTGCTGGATCCGGCCCTGATTAACAAAACAAAATGCTATTTAAAAATAAAAAAGGTAAACAGATTTAACTAACCATCAATTGGTTCTGGCGTAACAGGCACACCTTCATATGTAATGGACAAGTCCAGTTTAACCAGTGGAGTAAAAGCATACTTGTAAAGCTTATAATGCTTGAAGTAAGTGTTAAGAACATAACTAGTAACTAAACCAACTTGCTCGGGACTGAAAATATTTATACTCCATGGTGGGCGCTGAAAAATAAAAAAAGAATATTATTATATATATATTACAAATTGTTAAAAGTCAGTTGAACCTCCCTGTGCGGAAAACTCTCATAAGCAAAAAAGCCTGTTTGGTCTTCCTATCTAATCGGTCTATTTAGTACCTCTCGTAAGCAGCTGCCTCCCAGTGGCTGTGGACAATTTTTTACTTAAAATCAGGAATTTATGTTAATTTACATCTCATTAATTGACCATCCTGGAAAATGCTGTGATTTGTTTGTAGAATGAATACAAATTTATGTGCAAAATCACTGTAATATAGTTGATAAAAAACATATTATTGAACCAATCGATCTTAAAAAATGATATTTGATAAATATAGAATGCTTTTGACCCCCAGCCCAAAACACAAGGAGATTGGCGATGTATTCGAATTGAAGCGGTCTACCAAGTGGTTACTAGAATATAATTGTATTTGGTTCTTATTGATGGTTAGGCAGGGTTAGTTTAGGCCAGCCTCAGTTAGGGTTGATGTTAAAGTGCATAAGAAATGTTGCCAAGAGTTCAGCTCATGTCATTTTTTCCTCATAAACACACTATACAGGTGTGGATGAAGACTTTTGAAAAAGGGGGACCTGGAAGGGGGCCGGTAGAGATTCAAAGTTTTAGGGGGATCCGGGGGCATGGTCCCCGGGAAATTCTGAACTTCCGGAAATGGCCTCAAAAGTGTGTTAAGGGGTCAATTCATGCTGAATATTTTTGTTTTAAATAGACAATGTTAATAATATTAACATTGTGGGGGGGAAGTCAATCCACCCCTGCTGTATGTGACAGTGAGTTCAATGAGCTTTAAATCCACATCATCATATTACCTACCAACTGAAAGCTCCCTATACTACCAAGATTTTTTCCAAGTTTTGTAACTTGATTAACAACTGTTTACTTACCTTTACTGCATGACACAATATCAACTCTTTAAAGTAGTTGTAACATTGCTCCAAATTATCAAAGGGGGTTTCTAGGAGGAAAAAGAAAATGTATTGGTCAAGAACAGTTTTAGTACAGGCTTTATGACGATTCTTGATATTGTGGTAATTGAATTCGAAACATGTAAAAAGAGGGAAAGAAACACATAAGCAAAGCTTGTAAGTGGAGACCTTCCAAAACCCTGTAACACACAAAAAGGACTTTGCAGTAGACAAAGAGAAAAACAAACTTGTTAAAAACAAATATGTCACAAAATATTATGAGAACTGATCGCTATCAGTGATATTATTAACAAAAAAACTTGAATAACATTTAAAGGTAACTTTTTTTGCTTGTCAAAACCAAATCAGGGTACATGCCCCAGGTTCATCGTGGATGTGCATCATGACTATTTGGAATAGTCTAGAGGGTCTAGAGGGTCTAGAGGGTCCAGAGGGTCTAGAGGGTCTAGAGGGTCCAGAGGGTCCAGAGGGTCTAGAGGGTCTAGAGGGTCTAGAGGGTCCAGAGGGTCTAGAGGGTCTAGAGGGTCCAGAGGGTCTAGAGGGTCTAGAGGGTCCAGAGGGTCTAGAGGGTCTAGAGGGTCCAGAGGGTCTAGAGGGTCTAGAGTATGACATACATTATGTTTGCATTCCCATTAAAAAGTTTGGTAAATTTTAACCTACATTTTAAAGAAATGTAAGGTAATTTTGAATTAACCACTTCACAGGCTTTACTTACCACATTAAATGTTAAGAATAGGAACATAACAGTACTGTACAGAACTTATGCAATCAAGTGGAAACTAATCCAATTATCCATTGTGATAACATTTGTCAAAATGTTCTAATCGGGATGTACACATAATGAATTCAATATTGTACCTCCTGATACAAAAAGTTTATAACCCCATGTGTTCTCCCCATGCCCTCCAAGCATTATGGTACCATGATGCACCTTTCAAGATGCCTAGAACTTCCCATTTGATGCCTTAAAATTGGTCATAATGCAGAGCATCTTCCATGATACCTAAAAGGTTATTTTATAGTCTCAGAATGCTAGGCCATTTAAATTCCAATAATTATTTAAAGTATCCCTCATCATCCCAACTATGATTGACTTAAATGTTTACTATGACATTTGTCTATGATGCTGGGAAGAAGTTTAGGCAATAGCAATTAATTTAATTAAATTCTTAATAATAAAATGAAATATGATGGCGCATTGACAAATTTTATCTTCTTCTTCGATAACAATCTGAAGAGAATTTAAATGCAAGTTTGAGTTTTGTCCTGAGAAGTTCAGTAAAATCGTATTTGCATGAACCACGAAGTATGCTACCAATTCAGCATTTTGTGTTTTAGCATTAGATTAAAAATCTAAAGAAACAATCTGGAGTGCCATTGTAGCTTGGTGGTTAACATTCTTGCCATCTAATCCCAAGGTCCTGGTTCAAATATGGCCGCACACAAGGTTCTTAGGCATCAGTATTATTTAAGACTTGGTTTAGAAAGCATGAGATAGATCTCATACTGTAATGAATAAACTTTTTGTTGGATGTGACACGAAATTAACCCTTTCATTGCTAAACACTTTCTTAAATTGGGTGATTTTTAAATAAATGCCATAAAATGCTAAGAGAGGTTACTTTGAAATTGTTTTTGTATGTTAAGATGGGATATATATGGGCCTAGAAATATGGGGGACATTCAGTAATTTTCATTCATTGTCATATGTGACGTCATGGACAGCCATATTGGACTTTCTGTTTTTTATTAGCATGAATAAAGCTACTGTTTCTCCTAGATATACTTATGGCATCTGGTTTTTGTACTGGATAAATATGACAATTATCGGTAAAATTATCAAAAAACATGAATTTTTTTATAAAACCATTAATAAAAGATAGAGGGCGCCATTACAAGAGATTTTTTTTTGCAAATATCTCAAAGGTGTTATAGAAATTAAAGGGGTGTATTTAAGTGTAGGCAAATATTTTGAAAAAATAGATTTAGATTTGGCACAGTACTACTGGGGCAATGCAGCGAAAGGATTAAATCTATTAAAATAAAAGTAAAATATGTTTGGTTTTACCTGTGCAAACTTGGTGTGTATTTTTCACAATTGAAAAAAATGCAGATGTTTGTTCCTTTGAAAATTTGTTATCAGTCGCAAATTGGACCGTATAGTAGTACAAATCCAGAAGAATTGCAGATCGGTAATTCTCTTTCCAGTCAGTAAGGTCAAATGTCTCTGCTAAAAAACTGTGTAAGATCATAAAATAGACAAGAAAATTAAATGACAATGAAATATTAAAGTAGGCTCCCATGGGGAGTGTGTGTTCACTGCCAATTATGGTGACACTTGCTAACATGGATGTTGATATGTGGGGGACAGGGGGAACACATTCCCCCACTTTTTAATGTGGGGGGGGGGGACATGATATCAATTGTTCCCCCACTTTTAGTAAATGTATGAAAAAAATGTAAAAGTTGAAAAAAATGGTAAGCCTTTCATCTTTTTATCAATAAAAATATTGTATAAAATTGACTCTAAAAATTAAAAATTAGACATACAAAAGGAGAAATGGCGTGTTTTTTTTTTGCTTGTCAAAACCAAACCGGAAACCATGCCCACCAGGACCCTCGTTGGCGCCACCACTGCAACTTCTTGTCTTTGTTCCCCCCTTTTCAACTCAAATCGACATCCTTGCTAATATTTTGGTACGCCAGCTCCTTGGCCCAATCTAGTTTCCTTGCCTAAGTGTGAAAAATTTTAAAGATGGTCATCAACAATATTTACTAATGTATCTTTGAATGGTTGAATGGTCACTACAGTACTGTATCATGGACATAACTTTAAAATTTGGCCTAAAAAAACTTTGTGGGCCCCAAGAACAGCATTTTTGAAAACTTACATCAGTCCATCTGCACCCCCCACCCATATCTGCCCCTGAACATCATAAACTCCCTGCATTTATTGTAGAAAATAATTTAAAATAGTTTCTCTGAATTTATGAAGATTTTGCATCTTTATGCATGTTATTAATCGTCGATTTCAAAATTAGGTTAAATCCCGCTTTTGTCACATCCTACGTTTGAGTCATCGGTATCAAAATTGACTGAATATATGAGATAGAATGCACACGATGGCGGTCATGGCTGGGAGCGTTCATTTTTTATGTGTGTTGTATGTTCCACGTTGTCGCAAATCGAAAACGTATCTCTAATACCTTTGAACTTCTTCCATTGAGGTACAATTCATTATTGCATCCATGTGCGATAACCTAAGGTCAGCCCTGCAAAATTAAATCATTGATTATTACTCATATTGTTTGTTACAAATGCAAGTTCACTTAGTACTACGTACATATTATCCATACTGACCCTGGTATACTCCCACTAGATTGAAAATATAACCCAAATCAGTGTGTGATGCGGTGGGCATATGCAAGGTCTTACCAGAAGTCACATCATAGGTGAGATCAAATTGAGATAATTACCAAAACACTTTTTAAGTCAAATTTTTAAGAAATTTAATTTTAATCCATTATCTTTTTAGGTAAGTTTACATTCAGATTTTCTGTGATTTATAGTCTTTTAATTGTTTATTTTTAGATTGCTTTATTTGCAATTTTCTCAAAACTGTGTTTCAATACATTAAAATTATCATGTTTAGATTTAGTTATCCAATAATTTTCATTTGTGAGGTCTCACCACAAAATGAGTCTCATGGTAGGAAAATCCAAAAATGAGTTAATTAGTACCTACTAATGGAGGATAACATAAGCTGTAATCTACAGTTTAAAAGATATTCGTTGGATACATAGATCCATAGATATGAGCATTTGAAGTTTTCATGTATGGAAACATGGTTTTGAGAAAATCGTCCATAAAGCCATTGAAAAATAAACAATTAAAGGACTATAAATCTCAAAAAACCTGAATGGAAGACAATTTCCTCCATGCATGGACCTAAAAAGTATATTATACTGAAATGTAAGTACCATGGTACTCATAATTGATTAAAACTAAATTTCTCAAAAATTTGACTTCAGACGTATTTTGGTGATTATCTCGATTTGATCTCACCTATGATGTGACTCATTTTGTGGTGAGACCTCACATTTAAGGTGTAGATTACAACTTATGATCTATTTAGAATGTACCAATAACTCAATTTTTCCTACCATGAGACTCATTTTGAGGTGAGACCTCACATATACCTTAGAATAAAGCCCACTAATGAAATTGAAACAGCTAGTTTTTGGGTGGGCTTATCATCAGGTCTCGAAAATTTATACTACAGTCAACTAAACAATTGAGTGGGCATATATCAGAGGCAGTAGTTTAATACTGCAATTTATTTTGATATCTTTGATTTTCAGAAATTCAGCACAGAGGAATTCCTAATCATAATTTTTTTCTTAAATTCTGTTTAGGAGCCTAAAAATGATAAACAATAATGTGTGAAATGAGAAAATTTTTGACAAACTTGAAGAAAGAAAATTGGCAAGGAGCAAAGTCGAAAACACAAAACAAGAGTCTTACCATATGCAAATTCTTGCTTTATGTTCTTGTGGCTGAAAATAAAAAAAAATTCTGCTACCAATATTGTATTTTTCAATTTCATTACGCAATCGCCATGCGTTATAATTTCTTTAACCAAAACAACCTGTTAACTGTTTGGTATATTATGAACATACCAGCTGTGACTGAACAATTCCCTTCCAATAGTATAGCCTACTATTACACAGTTGTGCCCACTGATGATCAGGATTAAGACGATCAGGTCCTTCAGACATTGGATGATCCGGCCCACTGAAGCTGGGCCTGATCGTCCACTACAGAGGGCACACCTCCAATTAAATGGCATGTACAATTTGCTAATTTATGGCTTGATGATAACACCCAATTTCTTTTTTGATGAACAACTAGGCCTAGGCCTAACCTAGTAGGCTAGCTGCAAAACAAAGTAGGCATGGTGGTCTTCAGCTAACTAATCTTAGACTCTCTACCACAGGGCCCGAATTACCCAGGGCCCTATTACCTAGGGATAGCCTAGACTTAGTAGGAGAAGGTAGGCTAGGCCTAGAAATCAATCTACAAGGCAAGAAGGGCTGAGTGAGTGAAAGTCAACAACCTGGCTGGCCGCCTGGCTCGAGCCTCGGCCGCCCGAGAGTGTACCTAAGTGAACTCCTCCCACCCAAGCCTAGCCCTCTTTAAGACTTGGAATTCAGATATTCCAACAATTTAAGCATAAACTGCCACTACCTGTGATACTTTTGGTACCTCTGGTGACATAGTGAGTGTAAGATACTTGAGTTATTTATGCAAAATCCAACAAACATCAGAAGCGAACCTTCCGCCGTCGATGTCAAAACAACCGGAAGTTTATTGTCGCCTAGTAATTGCTCTTGAATTTTGGGATACCTGACCCAGGAGTCGCCCATTATACGCATGGGGGAGTACTCACAACAGTTAAACACTGCATTATTTGTTATGCCTACACTTTTCTGTGTTACTTTATTATATATTATAAACAATTATATATATTACAATTACGTATACTTTGTTCAGAAATTAAATTGTAGTAAATTGTAGACAGAAATGTTGAAACAAGATCTAGGCCGGTGAACGAATCCAGATTGCTACATCGGATTATATGAAATTAAAGGTGGAGGGATAGGCCCTACTTATTCCGAGATGGGTGGATGTTCTCGATGTGAAATTTGACAAGCAAAAAAACAGAGTCATCAAGCATTATTCTGTGTATTTTATTCTTTTTTGTTAACTTTTCAGTTTTCTTATAGATTGGGGGGAGGGGCGTATGCCTACTTGTAGGCGTAACGGTACATGGGAGGGGTGGGGCATTCAATCAAAACATCAATCTGATGTTGTTTGCATATTAATAACAGAAAAAAATGTAAAACAATGAAACACCTGTAACACCGTTTTGTGTAGCCTATGTAAATTATGTAGCTAAATTATGTATGAAACGGGTGAAAAGATAGTATGCCCAAAACCCCTGTCTTCTACACTGAGTGTCTGGGACGGATCCAGAGGGGGTGGGGTCGGCGACGTCCGGACTCCCCCTAAACAAAATGCAGGTTTCTTTTAATTTCACTGTTACCTTGATGCGGTTTTATCTTTACATTCAAATGGTAACAACATTCATGACTAAATGGGGCAGACATGGAAAACCACTAAGTTGTTGGAAAATTGGAAAATGGAAAAATGGATACTTACAACCATAATACACTAGTTATAAGCTTCAACATGAAGGGTAAATTATCAAAATCGGACATTTATAACCAAAATTACGGAACAAAATAGACACAGATTTTCTTCATAGGCCTATTGTTTATCTGTTGTTCATTTGCTTATTTATCAGCAACTTCCTGTTCGACAACTTGGTGGTTTTGCCATCCCTTTCCCCAATTGCTTTAACATTGAGACACTTTTCAAAAGCATTTAGTCTAACGTAAAAGAACATTTTCGATCATTTAATGCCAAACAACGATGAAAACGAAAGGAACGAAAACAAATCAAATCTAATTCGAAGCACACATGTCCGTAACCAGGTGGGGCAACCGGTCGCAGCTGCCCCGGTAGTTTTTCTTTTCAAAAAATACCTTAAAAATATAATTTAAATGCAGGAGAAAGCATCTAAGCACGCCTATTTTTCAATTTTCTTCTTCGGCTGGAGTGTGGGCTGGGGTACGCGAGACACCCCCCCCCCCTCGCCGCTTCGCGGCTCGGGTCACTGAAGGTCATTACATTACCCAGGTAATTTTAGATGTCTAGTTACGGCCATGACATACCACCGACACCACCTATGGGGAAACAGGGGCAGCTGCTGGGTAGTTTTTCTAAAAAAAATGTAAGAAGGAAAAAGGAAAAGCGGGGAAAAGAGGGAGAAAATTTCACTAGAAATGGGATCTACCTGATTCTTTATTGCTTCAGATGTATGATTTCCGTCACATGAGAGAAATAAATATATAAATATTGATTTAACAGAATATAAACAGCATCAATTAAAAACTTATTGTTGCCTCTTGTTTTGTTTTTTTTTTTGTTTTTTTTTTTACTTTGATTTTATTCTATTTATTATTGTGGATTGCATGACATTAAAATGTTGATAAAACGACAACTATTGAATTTTAATTTATAATGATTGGTACAATTAAGCTGCCCAATATATACTTCTGCAAGCTTATAGTATCATAGCATGTTTAATCACATATGATTACACAGTCAACGTTTAAATAAGTTTATTTTTGTGCTTCGTTGCATTTATATAGTGCAAACATTCAAGAGTATTCCTTTGCAAGAAATCACCCAAAAAGATCATTTAAATGCATCTAAGCACACATGTTTTTTACTTTTCTTTTGCGAATGGAGGGGTACCCCATCCAGACAACCCTCCCCCGCCCCACCCCCATCTCGCCTTTGCGCCTCGTCGGTCACTGGAAAAAGTCATAAAATGTTCCGGTAGTTTTAGGTGCTGTCTGGTTACGGCCATGCAACTTCAAGTAAGAAAGTATAATGCATAATCCAAGCAATGAGATACACGCCAACTTCACAGGATTCAATATTTCGACATAATTATCTCATCATCGACAAATTATGTCATAATTCTTGATTATGACAACATTTATGTCGAAATATTTTATCTTGTCACTATCCTTTTTTCTTGCAATGAATTTGAAGGTTTTCATGTGTCCTGAAATAAATGATATAATAACAAATTAATAAAGCGTTATAATAATGTAATGGAAATTAATAATTTGTTTTTATTATAATGTCACTTGTGGTATATTTTGTAAAAAGTCTATGTTTTTAAAAGTAATTTAATACTGGGACTAGATGGATGTTACAAATGTTACACAATACAAAAAAAAAAAAAAAAACAATTTTATGGTCAAGTTGATTGCTTTTATTCACCAGTGTCCGCTAACTTATGAGTTAAAGGGCAGCTTCACTCAAAAAATTACTATTCATTATATGTTTTAGTTAATCATACTCAGCCCTATTTGGGAATTTGTAGGTTTTTTTCCCCTTGAGTCTCATGAATTTAAAAATATAATAAAAATAAACGCTAGATTTAATCCTTTTACACACAAATGTGGGTAATTTTTTTATAATCAAATGAAAATGGCTACTTCACACCATATAAAAACATCAGAAATGAACAATTTTGGTTAAAACACACAAGAATGTATTTTTCTATATATTTTAGAATGACTGTTGTTTTTTTTACAATTCATTTAAAATACCCCTCTTTCAGACAATTCGTATGTAAAAGAATACGGATTCTATCTTGTAATTTGAACTATCCCCCACTTAGCAATTTTTGCCTATTTCACCAATAATTATGATAGGTAAAATGAGTTGTAAAATATTCCGAAACAGGGCTGAATATACTTTTTATGATAAACTAAAACATTATAAGGAAGATATTTTTTTTTGGTGAACCTGTCCTGCGTTAATGTAGTTACATATCAATTCACTTAACGTTTGATGCGACAAACTGCAGCTACCAGCCCAATTCGTAGCTAATAACTCTTAAAGAGTATTATCACTAGAACGAGTTTTCACACATACCTTTAACTCTTCGTCTCTGTTATTTTTTAACAATAATGAACATGAACCCGAGACGACTGCCAGAACTGCGAATACAACTAAAGCATTTACCGTGTTGTCGGGTAAATAATTCTGTAAAAAATTGTGTACCGCTGTTGGTAAATTCCGTTGACGTAATTACGTATTTTAACGTTTTACCCCTAATCGTAGTTAAACAAGTATAATACAAAATTGAATATCGTTTCTATAACGATATAGCAGCCAAAACAAGCAAAGTTCTAGTCAAAACTAGCTAAAACAAGCTACAGTATACCACTGCAATAAAACGTACAGCAAGTATTGTATGTGGTCACTCATGCGTAACAATTGTAAGGTTTGTCCACAAGAAGAAGAAAAAGGAGAAAGCAAAAGAAGAAGAAGAAGAGCAGCAAGAAGAAAAGATGAAGTAGCGCAGCAAGGAGAAGAAAAAGAAGAGCAGCAAGAAGAAGATCTGCAAGAAGAAAAGCAGCAAGAAGAACAAGAAGTAGAACAATAAGAAGAAGAACAATAATAAGAAGAAAGTTAGTGGTAAAAAATTACTAAAATTGTTCCGGTGGTAAGCTTAGAGAAAGTCGGTAAGCCTAAGATATTATGGCAGTCAAAACGTAATTCAGACATGGTAATTCTTACTTTGTTGAAGGCTTGTATTCTTATTCATAAACCTAGCAGATGAAAAAAGGGCAGCCTTATAGATATCATCCTGGTCGTGCAGACACCCGACAAATAGTTAAGTTCCGTAACTTTACGAAATACGAAAATGGATACGTCACAAATTCTTGTAACGTTTCAATAGAACACATTGAATATCAGTCACAGTTGGTTAGTATTTTATTGTAATCATCAACGATTGGTAGGTGAACAGTTTGATATATAGGCCTATTTGAGCACATTTAGCAACTTTAAAAAAATGTAAGTGTGACGTATCGTTACGTTTTCTTATTTCGTAAATTTGCGAAACCTCCCAAATACGAATAATACTATACACTAAACAGCGCCCTCTATTGGTCTTTTGATTTTACGTTGACATTGAAGTACTCATTGTTTACTACTTTAGAAAATTTTTAATGAATGTGATGTTTTCTTTCTTACTTGGGCAATTATTGGAGAAACTGCGCACCCGATACTACTGAGGGCTTCACCTAAAAGAAAACCAGTTCCTCTTATCTTTGTAGGAAAAATCTCGAGCGTATACAAGACAACCGTTGAAAATCCTCCAAGGGCGAATCCTCGTATTACTAACACAACAAATATCAAGTTAAATCTAGAATTGAATGAATATATAGTTATATGCACATTTATATCAATAAATACGCCTGCATTTTTGAATAATAACGGTCTACAAATAAATTGACAGAATGTAATGGTCTATATGTTACACCTGAAGAGGTACCAAGATCATAGGCCTATATAATCAGTAAAATACAAAACATCGGAAACAACATTTATACTGACTGAACTCACATATATTATTAGGATTATGTGCAGTCGTAGTGCTTTGCATCAAAAATCAATAGATCCGTTCTAGTTGTTGTTAACATTAGTAAAAATACAGAAACATTTTATGTGTATCATGTTTTATTTTGTTCATCTGGTTACTGTACTTAAATGAGCCTATTCAAGTGTTCGATATAGGCCTACAGACTGATGTACACAGCCAAAACTCGGCGGCGAATGTATGACGGTTGTTGCGGATATTTAAAAATTGAGCAGCTGCTCTGATCATACATTTTTCTTGATATTTTGTGAAAACATCGAAAATCGGAGAACTTCTCTTATACCTTTACCTTTCTTCTACACAGATGATGGCTATGATGAGAAAGGTGAAACAAAGCAGGGTAGTACACGCATATGCTCTGGTTCGTCCAAGACAGTAAATAAACAACAAGGTGGTTACACAACCTGAAACAAAACCGGTAAATACGGAATAGACCTACTGTAAAAAAAATTACGGGTTAGTTGTGAATTGCGTCATGATATTGGCGACAGTGGATTTGCCTTTATTGATAAATTAAGTTTTTAAGCCACAATCACACTGGCCTTTTCCCAAGACAAAATCGTACAGAGACCATACGAAAGGAAATTTTATCGTTGTCATTGGATCGATGAATTTCACTACAGCTGCACAGAGTCAGGGTAAGGTTCCCAAAGTCATGAACATCAACTTGCGTGATTTTCAGCTGATCGAATATAAGGTGACCCAGGACGTTTCACTGAGTAACAGAATTCGCCCTTTATTTTTATTTTTTTGGTCTAGATAAACACTCTCGGTAAATTTACTGAGCAAGTGAGACTCTATTAAGTACTGTATTCTTGTTAGGCAAAGTCGTGCTGTTCTCATGGAATTTTCTTTGGTAAAAGTTACAAAAAAAATCAATTGCGATTGTGGTTTTAGAAAGACTTGTAGTTTGAAGCAATAGCAACCTAATGCTCTCTCGATAAATTTACTTAGCAACCAAGAAGTCTTCCTGTCAGAGAAAGTTACGGGAGTTTTTAGTCAGGATTTGCAAATTTACAAAATACGAAAACGAAAACGAATACGTCACACTGCTATTTTTGGAATTTTTGAGGTACCATTTCGAATCTCACTCTGACAATGATGTGAGCTGTGTGTAGTTTTTGCCTTCAACTGATAAATTTTAGAATACTTAACAATAATCTTAAATTTCCATAATGTCATTTCTGGGGATAGGCACAAGTTTCAAAATTAGATCCAACCATGATTTACTCTCTTGTTATAAAAGAGTGAAAATTCACTCTAGTAAAATTCACTCCAAATGTGGCAGAGCCAAGCCATATGAGACATATATGTCGCAAAGCCAGTTTTCCACAATAGGCAGAAATAAAAAATATGTCTTTATTTATTGTTTTTTCTTGTTTATTTTAAAACGATACAGTTTAAAAAATCGACTTGTATAATACATCAAACATTTTTATATTTATGATAAAAATGAGCCTGCTTAGTAAATGTAAAGCAATCTTAAATGCAGTTTTTTGAAATCTTGTTAAAATTTTGGACTTTATTTATTTATAACTTCGCAAGGAAACATCGTATGAGATTTTTTTTGTACATCCGAAAGATAATGTGTAGTTTCATAATATATAAATAACTCAATTTTCAATGTTTCAGCTTATGCCTCATTTGGCTTGGCTTTGCCACAGATTCTTTAAAAAGCATCCCAAAGGAATGAGAACACTCCCTCTTTTGCAAAAACCTCACTCCACAAGAGTGAATTTGGAGTGCTAATAAATACTCTTTGATATTAATCCCTCAGGTCCCCCGGGTCACCTGCTTGATATGCAGATCACTTGAATATCAAGCAGGTTACCCGGGTTCGAGTCCCGGTTGGGGCGACTTCTTTTCACTCTCAGCAGATTTTCTCATTGTTTACGTTTCTATATATTCAAGGTATATCTACTTGGCGGTTTATATTACTTCTTATTTCTAAGGTGTTGAACCAGCTTGAGCAAGGCTTAGGCTAGCCCGCACGATCAGATGTTTAACACCAAATAATGAGTTACTGGTCAAGTCTTGGTTTATATACACCACGACCAAGTGTATACAAATAAGGGACATTGGTATGTTTCTCGGTATTTGATATTATAATGAGAGAAAACAATGCTCTAATGACAGTGGAAGTTTGATAATATTTAACTAATGAAACCTCGACATATAATGCTAGCATGTGGTTTCGAAACATATATACATATTTAAATGTATAAGAGTGGTTTTTTTTTCAACATTTAAAATATATTGAAAAAAATATGGACTTACTTAATAGATCTCCTGTTGACGTAATGAGAACGCCAATCAGCTGGTCTTTGTTTGGAACGTCGCATGACTGTTTTTCGCTGGCATGACAAAGTACGTCAGAACTGCCAACAGCTGTCGAGGTAGTAGAATTAGGAGTTTCGATGCCATTTAAGCTTATCAGATACCCTATACTATTTACCATTCCAAAGTAGATAAATGCTGTCGAAAACCTAATAGTCAGAAGAACAGCTAAAATCATGACCATTTTAAGACAGATTATGAATTCAACTAGAAAGGATTTGGTATAGATTATTATACAAGTCCGAATTCGGATCAGAACGACTATAATCAATGGTAAATCCGCATACAAGACACACACTAAAAGTATCTCGAATTTCGTTTCAAATCTGGTATGATACTGTACTTTTAGTCATTCTGCACAAGAGTATGCTACTACAAAAGCTAATGGTGTCTTTTTAATGATCTACCGTATGACGGTGGACAAACGATGATGATGGTTTTAGTGACAATATGGAAAGTAAATAAAAAGGTGGTAGCAGTTTTGATAGTGCGACTGGTGCCAACAACGATGTACGTCGTCGTTGCTCCGATGTAAAAGAATGGATGATGATGACGACGACGATGATGATGATGATGATGAAGATGATGGTGATGGTGGTGGTGGTGGTGGTGGTGATGCTTGAGTGGCAACAAAGATGATGAATCACAATTGTTTACGTCTATGATTGTATTGTGATGGTGGTGCTGTAACTGTTGTTGGCGGCTTAAATCCCAACGATGTTGATAAACATGGTAGTGAAAAAGGTGCAACAAGGAAAAGTTATAACATCAATGTCGATGATGGATGATAGTCACAAGGGTTAATGATTGTCATTGCTATGAAGATAATTTTGTTATCTCTAGCTGCCAACGAAGTAAGCGAGGTTATGTTTTCAGTCGTGTTGGTGTATGTGTTTGTGTGTTTGGGTGTTTGTTTGTTTGTCTGTTCGCAGCATACCTTAACAAGTAATCGACAAATTCTGACGAAATTTTGAGGACAATTTTTAAATTGACCTAACGAACAATTGACTACACCTTGGTAAAGATCTGTAGTGGCATGCGCCTGTGAAGACCTCCAAAAAAAAACACACAGTGTCCAGTGCACTGTTGAAGTGGGCTTTACCCTACACTTATTTTTCATAAAAGGAAATAATTAGCCTGGTGGCGGTCACCTATACTATTAATTTCTCTGTATAGAAATTGTAAGAACAGTGTATACACTACTGTTCTTACATTGGTTCCTGTACAGTAGCTTTGTAGTAAACACGTAAACCACAAACACAAGTGACAGTGACAGTTTATACAGAAATTGTAAACAATCAAAACTGCGTTCGCGAGTATTTCGGGCGCTTGGCGGAGGTTTGCCCTCTCCGCTTGCTTCTAGTTTCTTTATAAGCCTATTTAACTTATTTTAAACGTACCACATAAACAACAGCGGTATGGTGATTCTGTACATTCCGTTGGTGAACAGGTCTTTAACAGATGACTTTGGTGTTGTTGGTATCTATTATAAAGTAGGATAATTGATGCATAAAAGATCAAAAGCTAAAATACCAAGATGTGTTCTTTTTTTTTCAAATTTAAGTCTGTAAAGGTGAAATGAAGGTAGTAGTAGATTTAATAATACGAAAGAAGATGGAGATGTTGTATTAATTAAACCAAATCAAATCAAATTGTATTTATTTGATCCAAAGCAAAATACAAATTACAATAATCAATACATGTAAATAAATTACATCATGGATCAGGGACTTTCACTATAGCCAAAAAGGCCGCTATCAACGCCACCCTATAAATTACAGTCTGCACAGTATAATTGCAATACGTAAGATTTCTTTTCATTTATTATAAACAAATATCTCCTTAAAAAAAAAAAATTCTACTCATGCATATATAAATATAAAAAAGTATATAAATCATATTAGAATTCTCAATTATTACATATATAGCAATTAACAATTGAACTAAATTCCTCGTATTCATTAACATATTTGTTTTTCACATATAGAGCAAAACCTTTAAGAGTATTTACTTTTAATGCAACATAAATCGAAGGAAGTCTGGCCTCTTTCTCGATACGTAGGTACTTTGGTGAATGTTTGGTTATGGTATAAAAGACGATACAATAAGTTGGGTAGATGTATTATATAGGTTGGTAGGTAGGTAGATAGTTAGGCAGGTAGGTAGGTAGGTAGGTAGGTAGTGAGGTGGGTAGGTAGATAGGTAAGTCGGTAGGTAGAAAGGGAACGTGGCATAATGAATCGGTACGGCAGGAAAGAAGTTAGCAAAAGTAGGCCTGTTTGTATATAAATAGGTACGTATTGGTAGGTAGGTATGTAAGTATGAAGGAAAGATTGTATGAAGGTACGATAGGAGAGAAGTTATGAAAAGTTGGCCTATGTGTACGTATGTAGGTAAGTAGATATATGAAACATGGTAGGTACGATAGGAAGGAAGTAGGTCTATGGGTGTAGATTGGGGAAACAGGCGACCGATAGGCGCACATTGAGTAATTGCATTAAGTATACGTACATGGTGAGGAACTTTAATTTTGAAAGGACGGAGCTTTGTTCCATTCCGCTCAGCAATCGTCTGCAAACATCGTGTTACCGAGACTGTGTCCTCCTTAGACACATAGAAGCGTGGAGATTCAACGACGAGCTATGGAAATAAAAGGAAGCTAATATATGCACCACGTGAATCCCCTGCATCCACCATTGGTGTTTAAATGCGTCAAAGCATCTCTATAATCCACTCTGGCAGTCAGTCTGTCCGTCGGTTGATCAGTTAGTCAGTCGGTCCCCATTACGTACCGGATAGTATGCAATATATTCAAGTTGTAAGTACAATTTTTTTTTTAAATTAGAAGAAAGTTACTTAGTACCACCAGGTGTTAGTAAAGTGTTTTTATTATGCCACTGTTAGTCGTTTCTCTGTTAGTCATTTTTGCGATCATTCCCATTCGTTTAACACGCTCTTTAAAACTTTTTGAATTGAATAGGTTGGGAATAATTAGCATGACGTCTCTTGGTAATGTGATGTATCATTCAGTCCATTAGTTACCGTAATTGCTCACTCAGTCAGTTTCATATCGGTTTCTTTTACGTTCTTTCGTTTAGAATGGTATTTCTTCTACTTATAATAATCCGATTGGTTTGAAAGTAGGCATTTTTTTTTGTAATTTTCATGTTTCATTTTTCCTTTTTTTTTCCAAGGGGGGCCC
>JAOTQE010049777.1:0-20223 GCA_025631205.1 Nesometra sesokonis
GCTGACAGGCTACTTACAGTAGTAGTACTGCTGTATCACTGACACTGGGTCTCCCATTAATATTTAATGGTTTTTTATGTAAAATATGAAAGTTACGGCCAATATTAAAATTCGGTGGCCCTCTTGGATTGACTCGCCTTCCGTTCATTTTTTTGAATTGGGCACACAGCATGCTGATTTGAAATCAGACCTTCAAAACACCCAAAAAAAAAAGGTTTGTGAAGCCTAGGCTATCAAAATATAAAGTTTAAAATTTGTTCTTATTCCATTCTAAATATTTGAGTTATGAAAATTGAAATTAACTGTAATTTATTATGTGTTTATCTCACACTTTGAAGATAAATTAACCTGTTTTTTGACCTGTTGATCAAATCGAAGAATTTAGAAAAATATTAAGTACTGTATACAGTACTATACTCATTCAATTTCGAAAGTAACTCTTCACAGCGGACACTTTCACACGAACAGCCATCGACCACGTGTGTGATGCACTGATGATGATAGCGAGCGTCCCATACTTCTACCGAAAAAGCAACTTGTTGAAAAACGAAGCAAGTCCAAATATATGTACTGCGCATGTCTGGATTACACAAAGCAAAGCTCCCCGGTGTGTTATTCCATTTTGACCCATATGGTTGTCGCCATATTGGATTTTAAGCATGTTGTTACATTAACATGCTTGTTAAATACTTTCTGTAGTGCATTTGACCATGTTTTGTGCTTTCATTTCCAACTTAAACACCATTTATGGGTACTATAATTACTTTTTCTACAATTTTACAAATTTTGGAAGCCATTTTGGCCTTAATGGTGGCCGCTATGATGGATTTAAAGTATGTTATTATGCAAGCATGTTTGATGATAGTTTATAATTGGCAACTGACCATGTTTAAAGGTTCTTTATATGTTTTAAGTGATACTTATGGTCAAAATCTAATTTTTGGTAAAATTTGGCTATTTTGGCGGCCATTTTGAATAATTACACCTATATCTTCCCAACCCACCCTAAGTTTAACCGAACTTTTCTGTTCATACACATGATAAGGACTCAAGAAAACATTTTGTCATTAATGTCCTTTCCAGGTGGTACTTAGCTCATTCTGAAGCCGGTCTATTTGAAATGTCACTGAATTCTGTATAATGCGATCATGATTTCATTTCATTTCAGTTATATAATAATTATTGGAATTATTTTGTAACATAAATCTTTGTAACATTTAAATTGAACACCTTGAATATCTGTCGCAGTTGGCTACCATAAACAATTAGTAGATAGAAAATATAAAATGTAGCATGTTTTTGAACACATTTAGTAACTTTGAAAACTGGAAGTGTGACACATCTGTTTTTGTTAACGTAGTTCGTTGCGAAACATAACTTTTTCATTTATTTTTCAGCAAATATCGAACAACATTCAGTAATGCTCTCGTGCATTTGGAGCAGCGAGGAGCAGACCTAAAGTACAAAGTGTCTGAAATGGACTTGGCCTCTCGACTGTCAAAGCCTTCTGAATGGTTAGCAGAACTTTATGTTAAATTAAAGGTGAGTGTTTATAATGCTTTCAGTGGGGAATAAAAAAAACATACAGCAGACCCAGAAAGTAGTCGTAACATCCCTCTGCCTCACCAAGGGTGATAAGGTGACTACATTATAAGTTTATTTATTTACAAAAGGGTCTAGGCATACTGTTACATTTTATGTTGATAGATTGAAGAATAATCATAAAATTTCATTCCAATTTTCGATGGATACAAAAAAAACTATTGTATTTTCTATGGCAAAAGTCCACTCCCATATATGACCAGAATCTTGAATAGTCAGTAGTGAGACACTGGCCGACGGTCCGGCACAAGCATGTATTTAAAAGACCGGCCATCTGAAATAAAGTGGGCCACAGAGTATTTTTATTTATATCAATTTTTATGACTATCTTTTTAATTTTTTAGTAATTATGTAATTATTTTGTACATAGGAGTTTTATAAGTGTACATACTCAGTTTCTCAATTCAGCATGTGCTGCAATGAACAGTTTTTTGTAATGTTTCTTGCTTTGAATAAATATATCCAGATATATAAATATGTTTTGGTATCCCCTCAAAGGAACTGGATATTATATGAATATTCATGAAAAACGATTAACATCGTAGTAAGCCTATTCTCAAATAAGCATTACTCATGATATAAATGTAATTTATTATCATTATTTTAGGAACTCGACTCCGTACTTAGGCTGGATCCAGATCATGAAGAATTATTTCATCAGAAAAATGAAGAAACATTAAATACGTTGGAGAAACTCATGAAGGATCAGATGGAACGTAGAGAGACATTTGAACGAGATTTCAACAAACACATCACCTCCGTACTACTTAAGCTGCCAATTCAATCGGAAGAAACAAAATTAATACAGGTAAATTTTCATATTTAGCATAATATAATCTTTCGTACCGTACTTGCTTGAACAAGAGTTGTCCTCCAAAATGACAACTTTTCACGGATGAGTGCTTTTATAACGCATGGGCTCTAGAACTTGACTCATTGAGGTACACAAGCTTATTATTAAGGTTAATGTTTTTTTTTATTGTCACCGTCGCAGATTTATGGAGAAGGAGAGACGTGTTCCGGCCTTCCCCTTCTCCCCACATATGTCCGTGCCCCACAAATTTGTTGTAGTAAAATTGAAAATAACAGCTATTTTTTTTCTAAAACTCTACCCCAAGATGTTCAGTGTGACAGACTAGGAGATAATTATTTAATTTTTTTTATTTGCATCTTCTTACTAAAAAATGTGATAAAAATAATTTATGGTTCAAATATTTGTCAATAATCTGTTTACTCTATTATTTTTTGTGTAGAAACTGTCAGAGATAACAGACGATTGGATAACTAAATATGATTACTTGTCAATGTTCACGAAAAAGACATCAGAGGGTGTAAAATTAAAGAAAAAACGTTACAATACTAACCAAGTTAATATATACGCAGCCACATCAGTCATAATCTTGACGTATTCAGAAATTGGTCCAGACAACACAAAATCGTATGTATTTCGACACAAACTATGGACGCTTATATTTGTTAGGGACTGTCCGCGTGCTTTGTGTCTTCCATGTACGCAAGTGTTTTTTTTACGAGCACATAACATGTTTGCCCCTTTGCCCCTCCCTTGTGTCACTGAATATATGATGGTGAAAACTACTTTAGAGATTCCATATCCTCCACAATGGGAAAACAATCATAACTTAGCCTTCTAACTCCCTGCAGAGCATAGGCCACGGACTACTTCATTCCACTCACTTCTGTTTTGGGCAAGCCTGGAGATGATATGCCAGTTGTGTCCATTCTTTCTTACTTCTTCCTCCCAAGTTCTACGCCATGTAATTCTCGGTCTTCCTATTTTTCTCTTCTCTTGCGGATTCCACTGTAGTGCTCTTTTCGTAATGTTTCCTGTCTACTTCCTTAGTGTATGTCCAATCCAAGTCCATTTTCTTTTCTTCAATTGTTTTTTTTTGCAATCATAAACACAAATTTAAAGATCATGGGTTGGACCTAACATGGAATTTATTAACCTCAGCATGTAATATTGTATTTAAACCTTTTCTTTGAATATCGCACTAAATAATCCTCAAGTGGCTAAATCAGTGAGTATATGCGTTATTCGGTGTAAAAGAAATAATAAATAATCAAAAAAAAAACCCTAGTTTAATATGCAAGTTAAGCCTAATAAAATTAGTTAATAAATAACATTAATAAATAAATAATTAATAATAAATAATTAATAATAAATAAATAATTTATAATAATTAATTAATAATTAATAATAAATAAACAATTAGTAATAATTAATTAATAATTAATAACTGATAACTAATAACTAATAACTAATAACTAATAACTAATGATTAATGATTAATAATTAATAATTAATAATTAATTAACAAATAATTAATAATAAAAAATTAATTAATAATTAACATTAGTTAATAAATAACATTACTTAATAAATAACATCAAAATTAGCACGTATATATACTGTTGTCACATGAAATATTTTATAATTCAAATGGGACTTTCAAAAATATATAGTGAAAATTTCTGTTGAATAATTAATTGAAAACTAATTCAGAATCTTGCATCTTGAAGTTTTTTATGAACTCTTTTAATGTATTGAGTCAACATCTGCAAAATATTATAATAATTTCATACTTTCAAATGTCAGAAAGGTGATCTCACGCCAAACAGTGTTCCCACTGAAGCATGACGAACATTTACGTTTATTAGAGAACATAGTAGAATATCCCTATGAATATGTTTTGCTGTGATCCATAGAACGTTGGTCTGTCAATGCTATGATCGAAACTATGCTGATGTGGAGATCGTTGACGCAGCATCTAGAGAGAGTTGGATGCCGGAAAAAATTCTACTTTTCAAGTTGTTTATATATGAAAAAGAAGGAGAAGATTATAAATCAACCGAATATGTACTCGGACTTCGCCCTGATGAGTCAATGTAAGTAGTGCAAGTATGTTGCTCATTAGGACATTAGTGGAGTAACTGACGCATTAATTCGGGGTCTTTAAAAAATGATGGAAAATCAGAAACTTGAATAACCAGCGTTATGAACGTTTGTACAAAACGTGATAACTTTAACTTTAACTTAACCATTCGACACTGTATAAAGTATCTCGCCTCAACCACTGTATTACGTGGCAAGTATCTATGTGTATATTTGACAATAAAGTGTATCTTGTAACGTTTGCAAAAAAAAACCGTCTCTGATATTAACAGTTGATAAATTATTTGTTGGAAAGCCTACCAGACAATTAGTATTTCCAATCATTTCCTAGATGGTAATTAAGTTATATAAAATGGCGAAAGTTTCAAATCATAGCACTCAGTATCGGTGTTGATGCTATTCTGTGCTACACTTTGCCAAACACTGAACTTGTAAAGCTAACTTGTTTCAAAATTATTACAGAGATAACTTCATGGAATGGAAAACTGCGCTTGTTGTGGCCACTGGCGAATCCGGTAAATTTGATGATCATAGTAAGTTTATTGTATTTACAGTATTTTTGTCCTCCATTGTTCACACGTACAATATCCCCAAAACGACTATTCACATGTGTATAGTTATTTGATTGGGTGTTTATACCCCTTAATATTTGGTCAAAATTTAGCTATTGCACGATAAAATTACTATAAACAGCGTGTTTTGTAGGCCTGGTACAATGATATTGGCAGGCGATAAGTACCTGGCAGCGTGGTAGCACAAACCAGACTCTGGCATGCGATATATAAGGTGCGCGTGTATGTTCACTAATTTCTTCAAGCGTGGGCCTGACATGGTACTAGGTGAATATAAACCAACCTATGATAAACCATAATTGCACAATACTACGCGAAATCTACAATGTAAATACTGGACGATAAATAGAGTTTTACATTACAAATATTCAAAAAGTTTCGTACGATTAATTCGAGGAAAGATAGTACCGTATTAGATACAACTGTGCTGGTGATAATGAAACATCACTCATTATTATATTCTGTACCATTTTACACAAAACTATTCAGAGCCGTAGCCATGGTTAACAAAAACAACATACATAACAACAACCAAAACAAAAACAACGCGAATTCTAAAGTACAATCATTAATGGCACCATAAAAGCTAAACCTAGATGTTAAAAAGATTAGTTTTCAGAGAAAATGTAAATGCAGTGATGGCAGGCGACCATCTCACAAATAGAGATAAATGTTCCATAGACGACCAGCGGCGTATTTAAAGGTGCTCAGGTTGTAAATTTTGGTATTAGGGCCTATATGATGGAACAGAAAGAAGGTGTTTGGAAGCAGGTATCGTATCTCGATAAACTCCGGCTCTGTACAATATAATTTCACTGTTTCCTTTCTCTACCATCTTTCCAAATTATATGTAAAAAACACTTATATACAGTATGAAGGAATAGATATTGTTGTAATTTTTTATCAAGCAGTTCATTGAATGCCCTCATGTGTCAATTAATTTGCTTTGAAATGTTTATAACTTACGATTTTTTCAAAATCTCAGTTTGATGTCAACCGATCTTTAATCAATTGAGTGAAATGTTTAACTTTTAACCCACAATTACATTTATGCACATGCACAAGTCCCATTTGGGGATTATAAAATATTCTTATAAAATTGTTTTCGACCGCTCATTATTTTCTTCTAAAACTCATTCCTGTTGCCAGGCGACAATTGGCAATGGGTAAAACAAGTGCAACCTAGTTTTTAATTAATCAGGCAGGTAGCTGTACAGCTCCATCTCTATCACAACCATATACACCCCGATAATATTTGCTTATGTTTCTATTATTACTTCTTATACAGGAAGACCGAATTATATAATTTCTGATACGTTTGCTACAGACAGAAAAGACGAACTTCCTTTGGATGTTAACGACTTCGTAGAAGTTTTTGAATTTGACAAAGCCTTCGGAAAAGGTACTGTATAGTCTGATATTCATACCACACATTATTTACTAATTTAATGACGCCACATAGGCTGCGATGACTACAGCCGAGCACTCACTGCGTCGTCCGACGGCAGTGTGACTAAACCGTCGGTCCCTGTGTGTGTGGTTTCCAGACGCGATGACAGTCTTCTACTCCTCACCGACAATTTTTTAGTGATTTCCCTGTTGAATCACTAAAAAACAGTCGGCTGTCGAGTAGAAGATTGTCATCGCGTCTGGAAATCACACACTCAAGGAGCGACGACGACGATCGCACGAAGCAGTGAGTGCCCGGCTTAAGAAGTGGCGATTGAGCTGATCATAATTTTGTACTTTTATTTTTAGAGTGGGTTAGGGGGAAACGTCTGGACGGACAGACAGGATGGTTTCCACGGGATGTTCTAGGCGATGAAAATGATAGCGAGTACCAGAGAGGCCAGCTGGTAAAACAACGTTATCGCATCGAAAGAAGGGAGAAAGAAAATAAAAAATGTGGCAAGAAAAGTAAAGCTCCTCCTGTGTAAGTACAATTATCACTATGCAGTACTAAGAAAGGTGCAAGCCGATAGGCCTATACAAACTGCCAATTGATAGTCAATGCACGAGCGTTCTGCGTTTCTTTGGCAGTTTTGCGTACGGGCGCATAACATTCTGTATTTCTTAGTGGTGCGACAGTTTGTTTTATTAACAAAATAAAACACAATTAAAAACTTGACAACATCAATTACTGTATTCAAACAAAACACATTCACTTTGTTCACACTGAAGTATGATTATAGAGAAAATGCTTACGTCACAACAACAAAAAGCCAATAGGTCGCGCCCATTTTCCAGAATTACAATTTTATGGCTGAATTATTTTGTAGTCGTACATTATATAAAAGGTATTATGCAATGAGACATTTTGAAACGTAATAAAATGTACCAACAACTTCTATTTTTAAATATTAGTAGTTAAAACTACTATTCTAATTTTAAATCTAATATCACAACACATAACAACACCGTAACACGCTTCTTTTCATGGCCTAGCGTCAATTGGTTGGCCACATCTGTTTTTTACTACTAGCAACAGATGTAACGATAGAGAACTATAAAGGCCTTCCAGCGTCCTGTGGGTTTTATTGTTTGTTTGTATCATTTAGCAGCACAAATTTAGGAGTATATAATTTGAAAATAATTGTCATGATTTGTGTACTATTTTTTTAAGTTTGTTCTAACTCAGAGCAATAGTCCCCCTGAAATGCACTTCAACTACAAAATTAGGTAGACTAACTCTTACGGTATTTTGTAGGTATAATCGTCACCCTTGTACCGGTGCTTCCCTGTAGAGGTGTAAAGCAATTAAAAAAACATGTAAATATGGTAAACAAACATTCTTGCCCCGAAAATCCCTTTATGGGAGGAAAAAATATAGCCCCGATTAATAGGCTTATTATTATTTTTTTCTTTTCGAACTTTAATCTGGTTAAGCAGCCTCTATCCCGATACCTGGTTGCGTCCCCCGGGGTGGGCTATCCGAGCGAATGTTAACCTCGTCTCCCTGATCGAAAAACGTTCCGCCGCCCCTGGTTAATATTTTGTTAGTATTTGAATAAAAATACATGTTTAATTATTAGCAGCCCAGCTACAGTTTTACACCATTAATTGGGAGGTAATCTGACGCCCTTTATTGAATAGTGTATTGAATAAACCATTTCACGGTTTTAACTGCGCATGTCCGAGATCAAGGTCAAGTCATAGAAGCGGCGCCGAGGCCGTAATTGCAGCGGCGCGGTTGCGATGAATTCTCGACTCAATTTTACTGCACGGCGCCGCCGCAAGGATATGAATTACGACCGCGGCGCCGCATCTACGACTTGAACTTGGTAACGCACATGCGCAGTTGAAACCATGAAATGGTTTATTCTTTCCTATACATGGGAAATCGTTCCACTGAGCCTACAACTTAATCCACCTGAAAAGCTATGCACTATTGTGTTTCGACAACCTGCCATTAAAGATTTAAAGGTAGTCCCTACAATACTGAACGTAGAGGAATGAGCTGTTAGGAGCACATTGTACTAAGCCTGGGCATTGTGTGGTAGGGTGAATAGTTTCTTTCCACGCCGCATTATTAACCTCCCCTGGTATGTATTTTAGCCAGGTACTCATTCACAGCTGAGTGGACTGAGAGCCTCCTCAACAGGAATCGAACACGGTTCATCGACATGCCAGCCGAGTGTTCTAACAACTCGACTACCGCGTGCTCTACTCATCTTTTATCGACACTCCTATCTAAACATATGTGGGAGAGTCAAGCAAAAGGAAGCATAAATCGAAAAATTAAAAATTTAGTTATTTATGAATTATGAAACTACACATTATCTATTGTATTTAACATGCGACAAAATTAGCTTAACACGATGCTTCCTTGCAAACTTATGTACAATCACAATTCGAAAGTTTAGAATGTATGTTTTAAGAAGACTGCATTTAAAAATTGCTTCTCAATTTAAATTACATGTTTTTAATTACTTGATCACACATCTGAAAACTCTTAATGTAATATGAAAAATGAATATTTAAACTGTGTTTTTGAGAAAAAATATTGAAAATATTGACTGTTTTCTATTTTATTACCTGTGGAAAAAGCTTTGCGACTTATGCCTCATTTGGCTTGGCTCTGCCACATATAGCCCTTCCAGGCGCACGTCTTAATTCGTTTTAACAGGTTCCCTTTTTATTTCAGGTTACCAGAACGGAATGCAGCGACTATCAAAAAGCGCAACGACCAACAGGCAGTGAAGGTCGACGAGGAACCTTTGTATGAGTCCGCGTACACCACTTTCTATGACTAGGAACAAGATATTTTTAAATATCATATTTTTAGACGTTTTAAATTTGCGGAACTGTATAATAATTCACAAGTCAAGAACACACGATAGACCTCTTGCTGAAGTGCGCCTACCAAATAAACACTGTGAGAACATAAACACTGGGCGAATTAGGCTTAACATTTATGAAACTTTATTAAACTCATGCCTATCTTGATAAATTCACACATCATAATATTGTATTTTTTGTATGGAGCCATTTAGGAGGAAATTTGTAATTGTAACTAGAATAATATTAGTGTTATTTATTCCTAAAATATAATAAATTTGTTCTTCATGTTGTTTTAGTTAAAAGAAATATATCAATTAAAAATAACATTAATATTCATCATAATTACCTACAGTATTGGTGTTTATCTGTATTTTGCCTTTTAAATGTAATAAATTAATCCCTGGTTCATTAATTCATTAATTTATTATTGTCAGAAATTATTTCCTTATAAATAATCGTATAATAAATAAACGTATATCTTAATATAACTTTATATAATATAAAGAAAGAAAGTTTAGTGGCTCTCCACTATATCGGCAAGCTTCTATACAAAAAGTACAATTATTATACATATATTTAGGTCACTAGTTACTAGTTTATTTAGGTTACTAGTATGTAAATTAAAATCTATTATGTTTGCCTGATTCTTGCACTGTTTCTGTCAATATAGATACAAAAAATCCTAGTGTTACCATATACCCTGCAGTTTGATGTTGTTCGTGTGGAGACATACCGGTACACCAGAGGAGAGGACAACAGAGGATAATAGCGAGGTTTCGCAAACTTACGAAATGCGAATGCGAAAACGGATTCGTCACACTCCATTTTTTAAAGTTCCTAAATGTGTTTAAAAATATGGCAATTTTTCTACTATGCATTGTTGATGATCGTTGTAAAATATTGACCAATTGCGACAGATATAAAGGTGTTCTATTCAAATGTTACAAGAATTTATGACGTATCCGTTTTCGTATTCGTATTTCGTAAAGCTGCGAAACCTGACTATTATTACTCAAATGACAAAAATGAGGCATATCCATACTACATGGAAACGTTGAAGGATAGTTGTACAGTACAACATAATTTTATCTCCATAATTTGAACTTTACTACATTTTAACCTCAACATTTTTGTTTTGTATTTTAACATTTTATGATGTTGTGTTTTGGGAATGTTAACTGTGAACAAACGCCTGGAATTTCAAAGCATGTACTTTACTGTTTTTACTATGAATAAAAGAATACAGAATACAGAACAGGACGAAAATCTAGAGACAGTGGATGATACTGTTTTAGTAGACATAACGAATATTGTAGAGTGAATTGCTCTGTTTTGCTTATTAAAGAGTTGCTACTACTTTATAAAACTACATCGACATATTATGTATGCATATATTATATTTTCACTAAAAAATAAATATGGTTTATAGGATTGAATCTTTGTAATACTCCATTGTTTATCAATAAACTTACTTTGTTAACCTTATCAGTTCGGTTCAACTTTATTTATCCACGGAGACCCAGAAGAACACAGGAAATACAAAATATAAAGATACAATCTGTGTAAAAATAATATATCAACATTTTACAGCACTATAAATAATAAAAATCAAAATGTACAGATTAAATTGGACATAATTTTAATTTAAATGAACCAATATCTAATGATGTAGAATTTTTCTATCTTTGGTTTTAGTGACCCCATTATCAGCGGTGCATTATGGGCCAATTCTAATATGCTTGCTCAATTACATTTGGAAACAGTCATGGTGCATGATAGATTAGCTTAAATTAAGCACTGGTTGTAAAGTTTACATTAGGTGTGCATACCCATTAGAAAGCTGTCATGTCTTACCACAATGGATAATTGGAGTAGCTTCCACTTGATCGCTTAGCTGTATTCTCTCTCCTTATATACATTTAATGTGATAAGCCTAGAATAATATTAGTATTATTTATCCCTAAAATATAATAAATTTGTTCTTCATGTTGTTTTAGTTAAAAGAAATATATCAATTAAAAATAACATTAATATTCATCATAATTACCTACAGCATTGGTGTTTATCTGTATTTTGCCTTTTAAATGTAATAAATTAATCCCTGGTTCATTAATTTATTCATTTATTATTGTCAGAAATTATTTCCTTATAAATAATCGTATAATAAATAAACGTATATCTTAATATAACTTTAATATAAAGAAAGGATGTTTAGTGGCTCTCCACTATATCGGTAAACTTCTATACAAAAAGTACAATTATTATACATATATTTAGGTCACTAGTTACAAGTTTATTTAGGTTGCTAGTATGTAAATTAAAATCAATTATGTTCGCCCGATTCTCGTACTGTGTCTGTCTATATATATACAAAAAATCCTACTGTTACCATATACCCTGCAGTTTGATGTTATTCCTCTGGAGACATACCGGTACACCAGAGACGAGGGTAACAAAGGATAATAGCGAGGTTTCGCAAACTTACGAAAGCGAAAACGGATACGTCACACTCCATTTTTTTTTTAAAGTTCCTGAATGTGTTAAAAAATATATCAAATTTTCTACATATTCATTGTTGATGATCGTCGTAAAATACTGACCAACTGTGACAGATATTTAAGGTGTTCTATTCAAATTTTACAAGAATTTATGACGTATCCGTTTTCGTATTCGTATTTCGTAAAGCTGCGAAACCTCACTATTATTACTCAAATGACGACAAAATCGAATGTCGTAATAACTGCTAGTAATGTTATTTTTTCTCTTAAAATTCATTATTTGTGCACTGTTTTGTTTCTTATTTCTTAAATATCCCACTTTGAATATCTCAAGTCAAGAAAAGCGTAATACAGGCTACGTTTAAAAAACTCGTTTTCACCTACTGCAATGAGGCATTTCAATGCAACATGGAAACGTTGAAAGATAGTTGTACAGTACAACATATTTTATCTCCATAATTTTAACTACTACATTTTAACCTCAACTTGTTTGTTTTATATTTTATGATGTTGTGTTTTGTGAATGTTAACTGTGAACAAACGCCTGGAATTTCAAAGCATGTATTTTACTGTTTTGACTATGAATTAAAGAATACAGAATACAGAACAGGACGAAAATCTAGAGACAGTGGATGACATTATTTTAGTAGACATAATGAATATTGTAGGGTGAACTGCTCTGTTTTGATTACTACAGAGTTGCTACTACTTTATAAAACTACATATTGACATATTATGTATGCATATATTATATTTTCACTAAGAAATAAATATAGAGTTTATAGGATTGAATCGTTGTTCATCAATAAACTCATTTTGTCTACCTTATCAGTTCTGCTCAACTTTATTTATCCACGGAGACCAAGACGAACACAATAATAACAAAATATAAAGATACAATGTGTATACAAATAAAATATCAAAATTCTACAGCACTATAAATAATAAATGTACAGATTAAATTGGGCATAATTTTAATATAAATGAACTAATATCTAATTATGTAGAATTCTTCTATCTTTGGTTTTAGTGACCCCAAGGTCAGTGGTGCATTGTGAGCCATCTGTAATGCTTGCTCAATTACAAAATTCATTTGGAAACAGTCATGGCGCATGATAGATTAGCTTAAATTAAGCACTGGTTGTAAAGTTTACATTAGGTGTGCATACCCATTAGAAAGTTGTGTCATCTCTTACCACAATGGATAATTGGAGTAGCTTCCACTTGATCGCTTAGCTGTATTCTCTCTCCTTATATAGATTTAATGTGATAAGCCTGTGATGTGATTAATTAAAAATTACCCTGCATTTCTGTGAAAATGTAGGGTAAAATTGATAAAACTCTCTAATGAGAATGTACACATAATGAATAAAAATGAGACATCTCAATCCCGGGTGAAAACATAAACCTTAATTAGTATTAATTTACTGAACCTATTGTCGTCGTTGTATCCATTTTCATTTGACAATTTTGTTTATTTTGTAGCGCTGTGTATTCACTTGTTGTGATTACGTGTGTAGTGGGAATGAACAGTGAATATGGTGCTCTCTTTTTCAGTATGTAATTATATAAATTGAGACGGCCATATTTAATATCGAAACGGTGGTCATTTGCCAAAGATTTTTACAGTCAACAAACACTAATGTCAAAATAACTATAAAAACATAAATCATCCATTAAAAAATAATATTATGGCTCCAGTTCAAGATATTCTGGTTCTGGTTCTACTTCCGTGTATATGTGCAGTTCCTTATACCCTGAATTTACTTCCTTTTCGGTTCTTGGTATAGGTGGCGCTGAAACATCCGGTTTCTTTACTGTTTGGAGGTCTATGTTATTATCATTTTCTGCTACTACTTTATTCTTTTCAGCCTCGGTGTTTTTGTTCTTCTGAGACATGTAACACCTAAAATAGTCAAGCAATCATTAAGATTAGTAGTTTTAGAAGGTAAAGAGCCCTGCGATTTAAAAATGTTTGAACATTACAGATAAACCCACTATAACTGGGCCTGCCATGAAAATTTAGAGATAAAGCGACCCGTTTGCAGATGATACCGAACGTTTAGGGAAGACCTGAGGCCCTCAACGCAAAAGTGCACTTTCCAAGCAAAATAAGAGCGTCAAAGTTTGCGTCTTCACACGTGCGCGTATTTGTTTACCATCGTAGTGTCAATGAAGATTTGTCTGGGTCAAATTAAGCAATGTTTGTCAAATGTACATTTCAAGTTCGGTGACTTTAAAACAGTTCCATTTGGAAACTAAGGCCTTATCTCAGAATTTTCAGTACAATCAGAATACATAAATTAGTTCATATTATTAGATATATGTGCGACAAAACCAAGCAAAATGAGCCATAAGTCAAAAAATTCAAAAATTGAGTTTTAGATTTTAAAATTACACATTATTACATTTAACATGCCCAAAAAATTAGTTCCATACGATGTTTCCTTGCGAAGTTATGAACAATCGAAGTTCTAACACTAAAAATGTAAGTTTAGAGAAAACTATACTTTGACTAAGCAAGGTAATTTTAAATCCATTTTAAAACTTTTTTTTATCATAGGCCTATATCTAAAAATTGTTAAGTTAGTATAAATGTTTAATATAGGAAATGTATGTTTTGGAAATAAAATGAAATTTGAAAAATTGCCTTTTTTAATTTCTGCCTTTTGTGGAAAACTAGCATTTTGCAACATGTCTCATTTGGTTTGTCCCACATATGTAGTTCATTGATAACTTTTTAAAGCTGCTTACAGCTTCAATTGTTTCTTGGAGTACTTACCGGCAGAAGACAATGCAAGCTATAAAAACCACAATGATGACGACACACAAAATAACAATTACTGCTATTAAGTACTCAGGTACAGATGAAGAATCACCTACAGATGAAATGACTGGTGAAAACATAGGCATACATTTGACAAATGCAAATTATATATTTTTAAGTATTTCACAAAAACGATATTGCTAATAGTAAGCTTTAGAAACTCAATCGCTTCGGTTCAATATACACAGTAAAACACAGTTCTGGTCAATGTGTTCATATTTTAATACCATCACTGTAATTAAGCTATAATCCATACTAGATGGAACAAAACCAATACAAATATGGTATATTGTAAACAACTAGATGCCACCTTTAGGACAATAACCATTAAAGCAACACAACTGGTAAACTTTGCTGACATTACCACAATAAGTTTTTCTAAGATGACTGTTTTGGAGCCCTCTAATTGACAACCCCATCGATCCATATTAGCAGCAGTTGGGTAACCAACAAACAATGGCTGGATATCAACTGTTTCCACAAAACAAATTCTTCAGTCAGAGGGAATTTACAGTAAGACAGTCAGAAGACAAGCTTTGATTCCTTCTCCAACTCAAAGGTGTATATTAATGCAAATAAGATGTAGTGAAAACGTAGCATAAAGACAAGTTAAGACTCCAGTTTTTCTCTACGATGTTCTTTACCAAATAAATTAGACCAAGGAAAGAGAGTGAGAGGAATGTTATATAGTAGCGTATATATATAGAATACAATCAACTCTGGATAATGTGTTTCTATCCCAACAGTTTATACCAAAACTATTATTAAGTAATTATCCAAAGCAAGAGGAATCTTAAGCAGTACCCAAAAATGGCTTAACTTACTGTTTGGTAACGTTATAAACAGCTACATCAGCCTTCGGGCAACAACATTAAAAAAACCTCACAAGTCAGATTCTGCAGATTTTAACACAATAAGTTTACTCAACGTGACAGTTTTGGAGCCATTAAATTTGCAATCTCATCTAGCTGAAACTTGTACCCATGAAACAGTGTCTGGATAACATCTGACCAACCCTTCGACTCATAACTCATGTAATTCAATATCCCCATTAAGTGAAACCAAATTATCCCTCAGACAAACACCCAAATATCAGAGAGTGAAAGGATATGCAGTAAGACCATCATAGAGTCCATCTTAGAATTCCTCATCCAGAACAACACTGTATATATTGTAAATAAATAAATAAAAGTAGCAAAAAGACACGTTGTAACCCCGAGAGATTGTTATAGGACTTGCAGTAAAATACCAAAGGTTGCAACCACACTGTCACTATACTATACAACACTATCGTATGAAATCAAATGAACAAGTTAATACAGAAGAACCCTTATCTACAGTAACATTTATAACATCATCCAAAGTCGCAGCGACTGATGCAGTTTATCATTAGTAAAGCCCAATTATACCGAGTTAAATTAAACATTACCACTCGATTCCAGGAACGTCATGTTTACATGCTATCAAAGTGAAAACAATTTCCAGTTTTATATTGGATAATGTCTTATCCTATTTTATCTTATAGACTGGAACAAAATATTAATATTTGGTAACGAAGCCCAGGGTCTACGTTAGGTTCTTAAGTAATCTGTACGATTAAACATATTTTAAATTACTTAGAACATAAACAAATTTTGGGCAAAAATTTAAAAGTTCCAGCAGTATTTCGGGGATATTTAGATATAAAACATGTTTTTTTAGCTGTGATTCTGCTTGTACACTGTACGTATCACCGCAATAATCCTAGAGTGTGTGTGGAATTTTATTTGGTACGATTCTCTTAGGATTTTTCAGAAGACGGTAATATAAGAAAAACAATGCATTACCTGATTCTGGACTTCTTGTGGTAGCAGTTGATGGTGGACTAGTCATTAAAATATCTGTTGACACTTCCACAGTCATGGCTGGTTCCACATCTCGTGTTGTAGTTGGTGGCGCACTCGGATTAACAGCTGATACATCTGTTGAAGTTGGCTCTACGGGTTGACCTGCTGTGGGCAGGTAGGGTGCTTGGAATAATAACAATGAAAATGTTATCAACGGTAGATCAACTTAGTTTTCTAGTCCAGACTTTACCTAAAGTGTCTCGCTTTTCTTAAATTGCAGCTACACACCACATAATCCTGGTAACTCAACAGCAATAATTATTGGTGGAGGAACCGCGAAATTGCCCTATTCGTGTTTATAGCTCTGTTTTCATAACACTTATGTTAATAGTTCGTCATTTTAAAATTGTGTTGATATTAACATTTTAAATTTGTTGTCATAGGTTTTAACTACGTAGTTAACAACATAATCTTTTATTATTAGGACTTGTAGCTGTTGTACTCATGGGTAGGTTTAGACGACTTAGATTAAGGCTTACTCTCATCTGTTCGTTTCACGAAACGAAAAACGTTTTCAGCGCGCGTGTTGTACGCGGCTCCATTAATTACCATTGATCCAATGCAATGTTTTCGAACACGAAGTGAAAACATTCACAGTAAGAACAGGTGGGAAAAGCCGCCCTTAAAGTGTTTTTATTCATAAGAACAACGAACGACCGAAAAACTTAAAAAATGTTGAACTCTCGGAGGACCTTTTGTTACGGAGCTTTACCTACAGCCGTTAACCCAACTTCTCCATAGTTTATAAGATTAAATGAATGACGGAATTTCCAGCCTAATGAGTTGTAGAGACAATTGAGTATGTAAAAAGTGCACTGATATCTGTCAAATTCATGAAATAAACTGATTTACCTTCAGATTCAGGTTTGAATATGCTTATAATCGGATATTCAGGAGTCGACCACACTGTTGTTTCCCCGGTATTTATGTCAGTGCGGTAAATTTTCATGTACAAGGCAACATTCACTCCATACAGATAGTTTCCGTAAACTTCATGCAGATATATGTACTCATCAGCGGGGGCATCTATCTTGAATGTTCTGACATTTGTACCGTTCAAATCTGCTTCTTTGACAATTCTAGTTTCGTCTTCATTTGTCGTTATCCAGTAAATTTTGTCTAAACGGGTAAAATATTTAGAAATCAGGAATGCATACGCATTATTATTTATAATAAAAACTAAAAAAAAGAAAGTTTTTGAGAAATAAGCAAACTAAGTAGGGTCGTTTTTGGGACTTTTGTGACCGTTGAGAGCGAATGTCTGTTTCTCTGTGAATTTATTATCTAGAAGTAGTAAATAAGAAAATAAGCGAGGGTGACCCCCAAAATACATACATATATTCCTATTTGACCTAATGAAACATTTTGTCCAACAATTACCAGAAATTGAGTTATTGACCTTTGACCTGTAGTGTATGAAATGCTAATAACAGTCAATATCTCTAGAACTAATAGTCATAAAGTTTTGATTTGGTATCAAACTGTTCAGAATACATACATACATTGAGAGTTGTATGTGTTATCAAAATGCTTAGAACAAACACTTTTCTATTTGCTGCAATAGAATATGCCACTTAATAATGAAGGAAATTGGGGTTATTGACCTTTGACCTACAGTAAATGTTACATAGATATACTGTGTCTCTGTAAATACTAGTCATAGCCAGTCCTATCAGGACGCTTGAGACATCCCTTGCCTTAGATGCAATGTATTATATGTTTTTAAATTGACCAGACATGAAGTTATTAACATTTCACCTAAGGTATTGCATGATTTCCATCCTATCTCCATAACTACTGTTAGTGAGATACTATATATGAAAATGAGAGAAAGTTTTTATGGTTTTTTTTTATAGGCTTAGAAGACACAGAATGGCTTTTTCATTAGAGCTCATCATGTTATAATGGTTGCACATTTTTCATCAAAACCACTCTTAAACTTACTTTACAGAAATACAATCAAAACATGTATAGATTACGCTATTTTTGTGTGGGGAACTACATCTAATGAAAAAAAAAATATTTTGCTAAGGTGACAAAAACGTGCCGCTAGAATTGTAAATAATAATTTGATTATAAGAATTATTGAATTGGAATTGAACTTATTAAACAAAGTAGATGGAATATGTTTGATGATCGCAGACACTATGCTCTAGCTTGTATAATGTTCAAATTACATTCTTTTTAGTAATACCTTGAAATCTTTACCAAATAATATTGTGTTTAATAATACTAACTTAAAGCAAGTATCAGATACAAAGTTTCTTCGTGTATATATCGATGATAAATTGAGCTGGAAAACTCATACCAATTATCTATGTAAGTTATTGGCAAGGAATAACAAAAAATGTTCCATATGTACTATTAGAGAGCATGAATCGTGTAGCTTCGAATGTTGTTGGAAAAAAATAATTCTTCCTGAGTCTGGAAGGACACCCCAGAGTTATTATATTGGAGGAGTGTATTATCCACACTCTGCAATCGGCGCCGATGAATTGCTCGATCATTTGATTTGTACTGTCGATACAATCTGTTCAAATGATCCTGCTACGCCAATTATCATCTCTAGGCGACTTTAATGATCTTAATACAGAGTCGTTAACTTCTAATACTGGTATGACTCAAATTGTTAATTTTCCCACACGGCAAGGTTCATTTCTTATTTTTAATTTTCTCATTTCTTCATTTTTTATATTTACAAAAGTAACTTTTACATAAGTAAAACTAGTTTGAACTTTTGGGAGGTTGCAGTTGAGCACATTGTACCCCACTCCCTAACCTACGCCCATGTATTTCACAAAAAGATGACGGGGAAAGGAAAGAGAAGAATAAAAGGATGGTTGAGTATTGCCGAGTTCAGTCATCACCATCGCTATCACGCAACAAACCTGTGGAAGGTATTGAATATAAAAAATTATTATTCAATTTTTTCATGAGTCACACCGAACTCTACCATTTGCCCAAGAGTTATGCGCCTCTTGGTCGTAGTGATCACGACTGTATACTTGTAAAATCAATTAATGAACTAAAATTGTCTCAATTGGAGACAATTCAAAAGAGAACTCTTAGGATCATTCTTGGATCAGAGTACATTTCCTATGATCTTGCCCTAAACCTTATTGTCGGATTGACTTGTTACAAAACGGCAGACATTTTTGTTCAGTACAGGATAAATAAGATATTGAAAAGGCAGGAGAAGTAACCTTGATCTGTCTGTATGGAGGAGTTTCGGATAGTCTTGAACTCTTGTAAAAAAAAGACTTTTAGTGAGGTTTCCAAAAGAATTTCATGTATATAAGTACGAATTCTTCCACGAACGTCAGATGCAGCCAGGTATCACATCTATCGTGTGTGTTATCAAGTTAAACTCTGGATGGAAAACTGTGATCTAAACCCAGATAATTGGGAATTGACATTGAAAAAAGGAAAATTTGAACTTTAGACAATGGACTCATTACAAGCTCCGAAATCTCTTCAGAAAGTTATCAGGCGTCAATGTAAAGGGGATGGAAATTCTAAAGGGTGTAGTTGTAGAAAACATGATAGTAAAATAGATGATTTTAACTTAAAATAGATGATTTTAACTTAAAATAGATGATTTTAACTTAAAATAGATGATTTTAACTTAAAATAGATGATTTTA
>JAOTQE010049888.1:0-21112 GCA_025631205.1 Nesometra sesokonis
TCTTGTCTCCTGTATGTAGTCCACGTTTCGCTGCCATAGAGCAGTGTACTAAGAATGCAGGAATTGTACACTTGGAATTTAACTGTGTGAGAAAGTTTGGAGTTGCCCCACACACGAGATTGAAGTCGTCCGAAGGTGGTAGAGGCCTTGCCAATACGAACATCATTTTGTATATAATTATACATATAGTTCTAAATTAAGCTAAAGTTTTTTTATAGTACAGTCAAAAAGTAGCAAAAAATAGAGATCCTACAAAATACCATTTAATTTATGATTCAGTGTTCTCCCCAGGCCCCATGATGCTTGGTAATTACACTGTGATGCTTGACAGTTGGCCATGAAGCTTGCAACATTTTCCATGATCCTTTAAAGGGCAGGTTCAACCCCAAAAAAATATTTTTCACTATCTGTTTTAGTTAATTATAAAAAGTATATTCAGACCTATTTGTGAATTTTTAGGATTTTTTTTTTCCTTGAGTCTCATGGGTTAAAAAATATAATTAAAAATAAATGCTAGATTTCATCATCATTTTTTATTATCAAATAAAAATGGCTGCTTTACACTATATAAAAACATCAGAAATGAACAATTTTGGTGAAAACACACAAGAATTTTTCTATATATTTTTAGAATGAGCATTGATTTTTCACAAATTATTTAAAATACTCCTCTTTCAGACAATTTGTATGTAAAAGAATAGGGATTCTATCTTGTAATTTGAACTATCCCCCCCCCCCACTTAGCTATTTTCCTCTATTTTACCAATAATTATGATAGGTAAAATGAATCGTAAAAATTCAAAAACAGGGCTGAATATACTTTTTATGATAAACTAACCATAAAAGGAAAATATTTTTTTTGGGTGAACCTGCAGCACTTTAAATTTGGTCATGATATTTTGAACATCTTCTATGATGCTTAAAATCTTATTTTATAGTCTCAGAACGCTATTTAAGACAATTAAAAGCCTCTTAATTATTTAAAGTATCTCACGTCAACCCCAACTTTGATTGACTTATGTTTACCATGATGCTTTTCTATGATGCTGGGAATAACACTGCATTAACAATTAACAATTTGGAGTATGTCATCGTATTTTACCTATGAATAAAACTTTTAGCATAAGTATTTAGCTTCTAATCTGTTTTCCTCACCATCGTACTGTTATTTTTTTATGTGATTTCTATGTTTTCATGGTGGAATAAATGATTGATTGATTGATAAGTTGTGAATTCACACAAGCTGAGTTAAAAAATTTAAAATAATATAGTTTTAGGCATTGTTTCTATGATTCTTGAAAATTCTATATATTCCACATAATGTAAAACATGTTTCACTTACTCTTGGGTCACACATTTGAGAGCAATGTGCATACACTGCACGAGCTCTATCAATCTCTCCAAGTTTACGCTCCAAATCTGCATATCTGATACACATTTCACGGGCCTGGTCATCCCCTAGCACCTCAATCGCTGTCTCATAGATGGTTCTTGTATGGGTTACTCCATAGATCTCTGCAGCTCTTCGGATGTATATATTGAACATCTAAATCATAAAAATGAAATCATCATCATGTAGTTATTCAATGATTTTAAATTAAATTATAAATTATATTTATTTACCAGGTATAGATGTGTTTATATGCAAGACATTTTAACCAAATCAATGCTAGGCATACACTTTTTGTAATACTGTAAACCCTTTATTTTTGCATGCCCTTAATTTTCGCGAATTTCGCAATGACCCGACGATCGCGAAAATTAAGAGCGCACAAAAATTGTTATTGGTCAAAAACGATTGCCAAATAAGATTTGTTTGTAGCTAGTATTTTTGTCATGACTCATGAATCATGACACAAATACTACAAACAAACAGTAAAATATATGACTGATCCCCTATGAAGAGAGCAAAGTAGGCCTATCACCGCTATAGATAGGATTGCAATTGCTGCTATTGGACCACGCCGTGTGGTCTCCACCGAACAGAAGCTCGATATAGTGATGCTGAGAAGATCGTCTAAAAACATATTTTGTGAAAATAATAATTTTGTTACTATTTGCAAATAGATATGTAATAAATGTATCTCTTTTTGAGATTTGGCTCTCAATTTCTCTTTATTCATTAAACAAATCCATATTTTGAAAGAAAATATTTCAAACGAAGCCACTGGGCGAAGACTTTTCGTTCAGAAATGACCAAGAGTGGTGGCGCTATACATCTGGGTTGCTTCGCTGTTGGGTCGATGGCTCTCAGTCCACGAACACATGGACAAATAACAAATGATTTTAAACTAACATATGAAAAGAATCATATTTTTAAAGCAGACTTTTGCCATAACTGATCAATAAACGACCCTAGCCTAATGGAGGGCTGGAATTCTATGCGGGTGAATAAAATCATGGAATTTCTCGCACAACATAGGTCTAAGGGGCTAGTCTAATTTGGTTGGGCCCAGCGATTCGATGTAGGTAACACAGAAGGATCGCAAGATCCGCTAGACAAATCAGTAAATTATTCATAGAGGTAGGTAGATCAGGCCTATCCATAGCAGCACGATAATTTTAATGCAAGTCATCATGATCAAAAGCATTGAATGCCTTATGGCATGATGCTAGACCCTATATCCTTCCATTTGCTTCTGCCATTTGTAGGATGGCTTTGTGTGTAATATATTTAATATTAACCTTAATATCATAGACATATCATGTATTGCCCATTATATTATTTTTAAGCTTAAAATCATTTCTGTAATAATGACTTTACCTCATACTGTTCAGTTGGTAAGACTCCTTTTGTAGCTCGTTCATACACTGCCATAGCGTGCCTAGCCAATCCATAATTTTCCTCCAATTTTGCATACAGTAAGTACAGTGCTGAAATTACAATATTTTATTAAAACTAGTCAACTAATTCTTATTAATTATAAGGATGAATCTTTCTTTGAGTGGAGTTCCACAACTTATATCCATTATTTACATTGGACTTGGTTAAAACATCAGGCTTGTCCAGTTTTCTGGCTCAGCTAAAGATTTATTTTTCAATATAAAAATATTAACCAATATCTAATATAAAAAACATTATCTATTAAGAAAAATGTAAACAAGAAATTACATTTGGCATACTTTGCAGGGCATTCTTCAAGACACTGCTCAAACAAATCTCGAGCTCTTTCTAACTTCTTTCCTTCCTGAAACGTAGAATAAGAAACAAAATTATTCACATTGCTTCACTCTACTCAGGTGTATCACCTGGTACCTGATAGATGACTACAAGTAATGTAATGTTCCATTCAGGTTATCACAATCTTACCCTTTGAAAAAATAACACCCTCTGACTAGGTAGGTCAACCATGTTGAATTACTAGGGAGATCTACCTAGAACCACAGAGAACTACCCAGTAAGGTAGTATATAATTACCTTAGTTGTTGATGTTATTAATGCTTTAAGGTCATTAAGTAATAATAGCTGTGTTTTCCTAGGTTCTTATAGAGCATTACTGACCATATCCTTAGCAGTATCCCTTGATAGGGTTAACACTATTAACTACCTATATCTACCTTGTCATTACCATTATCTACCATGTTAACAGAGCTATTTTTTTCAAAGAGTATCTGGCAATAAAAAATATGCTAAAATTTGAATGAGTTTAAATGTGGTCACCCCTCTCAAACCCGAACCCCCCTTCGGATATCCATTTTCTTCAGTTTTCTATACAGTTTGGTTTAGGTGGTGTTTCTGTAGCGAAAAATTATCCGAGAAGTTATTGTCATAAAAATTATCTGATAAAAGTGCTTTATAAATGGGTGTTTAACTGATTCTGACTGAAAAAATTATCCGATTTTAATCTGATAATTGAACTAAATGCAATAATTTTTTTCTACCTTTGACCTGGGGTCAAGTTTGATCATGTTTTGTGGGTGAATCCATTGCGGTGCTACCTGATGAAAAAGATGTCCTCTACAATTTTGTATTGGAAAACGTTTCACACTTAAATTTCTTTTCTTTTCCTTCAATTTTATTTATAATTAATACTATATATATATATATAATTATACCAAATTCATCAACAACTTTTATATATATATAAACCTTTATATAACAAAACAGTAATGAACGCTAGCCGACAAAATCTACCGGATTTTTGGATTCCCAATTTGGGAGCTCTGCTTCGCTAACATCTCAAGCTTAAGTCAGACTCGCCTTGGTTACATATTAGCCACATCTCTTTTCATATAGGCTTCTATGAATGGTGTCTTATTCGAAGCATGAAATCCAATGTTCCAGACTAGTACCTTTTTTTACAGTCAGTTGAAAAGTAAACTATAAAATTACTTACATATCTGTTAATGAATTTTGTTAAATAGGTGTTCCAAATATCGTAAACGTTAGGCCATTTGAACAGTGCAATGCCTTTCTCATACCCCTTAAAAGCCTCCTCAAAATAGTTGTTCTCCTCTAGGAACATCCCATAATTAATGATGATTTGGGGTGTTGCTATTCTCAAGTCGATGATGCGGTCATACACAGATTTTGTGGACTATGGAAAAGCAATAAATTATTATTGTTATGTTTGCTAGTCACAATTATAATGCTTAAATTTACCTTAAAAAATAAATAAAAGATAAATAAATTTTGTATCCATATGTAATCATGCGACTTTATGGCAGCCATATTGAATTTCAAATTTTTTATCGATGTAAAAAAAACTGCTGTTTCTCAAGATGCACGAAATCATTTAAAACATCTAATACACACAAACTAACATTTGCTTCTAAATTCATGCACAACAGGAAATTTCCAAGTTGATAAAAACTTACATGCACATGAAAAGCAGGTAAAATATTTCTTCAGAATTGCAAAATTCTTCAGTTTCAAATATAAAATATAGAGGGCGTGTGTAGTATAGTTAAAATATTTTAAAAGAATTATGGTATTTAGATTGTGATATAGCTTTCAACTGGGTAAATTTGGATCAATAGAATACAGCCTTATTCTCATCCAGTTAGGCTTGAGTTAATTCAGATGGAACTTTCCCCATTGTGTAAACTTAATTTAATAGTTTGAACCATCCTTTTGGTTAATTAAATAGGGTTATCTCAAATCAGGTAGGAACTTACTAAAGTAATTGAATAAGTTTACACAATATGAAAATAACCTTAAATGTTCCAAACGATTCCTCTAAATCAGCATACATAGACCAAACTTTCAGGCTCTTGTACAAACGGTTCTGCACTGGTTCACTCTGAAAAAAGACGAAAAACTAATTAGAAAGGAGAAAAAAACTACAGTAAAATAAACATGCCAAACAGATTTTCCACATCTAAAACACATTGAGTTCTCAACTGTTGCATCACAAACAAAAGGTGGCGCCCTTTGTTGCTAGTAGTAATGAAAAATGGAGTCAACTGATCGTCGCTAGCCTATGCAAAGAAGCATAGCTGATTTTTATCTGTGACTTACGGTGTTGTATTGTAATATTTTAGATTTAAATTACATTAGTAGTTGAATATAATGTGATAACTAATATCTTGTAAGCTTCCTCGCTATTAATACATTCTAATGGTAAATTATTATGCTTCAAAATGTCTCATTACAAAATGCCTATTTTCTAACATCCGATTAAAAATCATTCATGACTGACTGTAAAGGGTGCCACCTTCTGTATTTTTCGTTGTTGTGACGTAACCTGTTTATTCTCTACATTTAGATGTATTGAAGAAGTCATATTTATACTGCATTGCTTTTATCTTTGGCTAGGAGTTCTAGAAATCCCATCTGATAAAGTTAGTAAGTAATTGAGTATGGATTTTACTTTTATTTGACTCTCAAATTACAAGTATGATGCCATACCAATTGAGCTAACAATCAGATTAGAAGAGAACTTTAAAAAAAATTAAAGAGGAGCTTTACCAATATAAAAAAGGGTGCCAGACCTGGAGCTATTAAGTTAAAAGACTTGTTTTGAACGAACCTTATCATAGTACGCTGCTTTTCTTGCAGGAAGCGCTGTTGCTCGTTGCATCAATTTCAAGGCTTCCTTGTAATTCCTACAATTATAAGACATTCAAATAATATGTTAACACTCCTAAAACCTACCACCAGGAAAAACAAATTTAACTATAAACTGATGGTCGTATTAAGCACCACCAGGGAACCATTGGAGACTACCAGTGCCCAACTCAAAAGAGGGATGCCTATTCAAAGATTCAGCAATCAAAAATGATGGTTGGACAATAGATAGGTTGGTTTGATTTACAGCAAATTATTGTTGTGTTATTACAGCATACAATAAAAAATAATAATTCTCCAGTTTCTTTTCAACATTTAATAATACTTACTCGTGTCTTAATTCCATTTCTTTTCAATGCTTACTCATGTCTTATTTCCATTTCTTTTTAATACTTACTCATGTCTTAATTCCATTTCTTTTTAATACTTACTCATGTCTTATTTCCATTTCTTTTTAATACTTACTCATGTCTTATTTCCATTTCTGCTCTTTCACACCAGACTGCTGCCAGGTCATCGACCTTCACATATTCCACTTTGGTTCCTTTTTCAAAAATTACTCTGGCCTGATAACAAAAATATACAATTATATTATATTTCAACTTAAATTGAATCCTTCGACATTCAACTAAAACTCTAAAAACACAGGAATCTATAATTCCAACCACATATGGCATTTTTCAGTAAAACTTAACAAAGGTAAAAAGGGTGTTGAAAGGGAGCCTTTTTTGGTAAAACTAACTGACAACTGGTTAGTTTTAGCATAATCTAGTGTGATCTGCACAGTAAAATTACCAGACTAGTAACATATCCGAGCCATGCAATTAGTTTAGTTTAACTGATTCCCATTTGCCTAAATAAACTTACCAGGTTAGTTTTACAAACACAGAAGTTTACTGTGAAATATTTAAGTTCCTGAATGGTTCTCATTGGTCTGTTGGGCCATCATCCATGTGTTGTGACCTTTGATAACATGTCAAATCATTTGGTTTTCTAAGTTTTAACATGGCTTATGGTAAAACTAATCAAGTTAAATAATCCAAGTGTAAAAACACATAAGGATTTAACCTTTGACCTTTGCAATTCATACATATATCTCATTTATTTTAACTATTCCGTAAAACAAAATAAATTTGTTTTGCTCTATACAACTTGACTGGAGACAAAAACAAGTGTTTACAGCATCAACTAGTCTCAAGAGAAAAACTGTTTTTAAAGGTAGCTTTACTGGCCTTTAACAACTGATGACGTCAACTACCATGCATCACTTGAAATACCTTTGAGGCGGGATGTGGTTGGTTTTCATTAAAATTCTCTACCTTCTTAAATAGCAAATCACAGAAAATTGTCTCCAGAGGAATTTGTGTCAAACCAATAACATGCAATGCAGTACTGATGCCTTTGTTAAGTGTGTGAATATTGCTACAGGAAGGACCCAGGTACCACACAGTAACCCCTTTCACACAGAACTGTAAACTGGGAATATTGCGGTAATTTGTGAATGCCGGCTTGTGTGTGAAATGGTACTTTTCCTTCAATGTCGGCACAGTGCCGGCATTCGTTAGACCACCTCAGACCCTAGACATATTACCGTCACTGCCTTAGGCCGGATGTGTACGAAAGGTTCCACAGTGTAATGCTGCTTACACAGTGAAGCGTAACTAAATAAAAGTCAAAGTATATTATAAGACTGCCAATTTTACGCCTTTTACTTGGACACTTTCACACAGAAAACTGTTATATTACTGGAATTTTACCTTCTGTGTGAAAGGGTTTAGACCGGCAATGATGCGGCATGGTTATGGTGACATTGCGATATTTTCTGTGAAAAGGGCTAGTAACAGATAGTGTTAGAATGTTCTCTATGACTGATTTATAAAAAGACATCATTTTAGGAGGATATACTACTAATGATTTAGGCTTACACAAAAAGTATATTTTTGTAGCCCATGTTCTTAATAAAATCTTCTCTTTTAGAAACCAGTATGATTATCCTGTACAAATTTGAATTTACAAACTATGAAACTTTACCTCTGCGAGTTGTTCATGACTCTCATAGAATTTGGCAAATTCAACCCAAAGTGTGTGTAGTTTACCAGTGGCCAGATTGGGCTGAACGGTCTGAACTGCCTCTGTGAATGTATTGATAATCTAGGGTAAACAAAAAAAAAAATTACTTATAATATTTAATTACTAATATAATCATTCATAGAAAATAATAAAGTTATAACTATAATTCTGATGTATAAAATGTGGTACCTTATAGTAATTTATTTTAAATCTTTAAAAAATTCATGTAGTTTTTGTCATACAATAAAAAGTTATATTGAACTGTGCAAGAATCAATATAAGATCAGGTGTGGCATCAATGAAGCATACATCAGATGATACACATTTGTAACCATTAGGCCTAGGATATTGAATCACACACGGTTCAATATTACATAATATTGAACAGATAACAATAATAATTATAATATTGGATAGCTCCGAGACAGTGACAATGTCATTTTTAGCAATTATGTCTGGTGTATGTAATTGTACCATTATGTATACTTTGGATTGATGTACATGAAGATGAAATAATAATACTGTAATAATAGTAATGATATGATAATGGCTATTTTTGTAAGAAATGGAAAAAGTTGTACTCTGCGTGGCAAAATACTGAAGCTATTTTTTATGGATGGTTTGATTGCATTATGAAACTAAGTTATTTGGGGAGTCATGCATTTGTCAGATCCAGAACCTATTAAAACTAGAGCCTATTCGGACCATTACCATAGGTGATGCATACACAGTTCATTTGTCTAGTCTTGCAGTGGTGGATCCAGGATCCAGCAAAAAGGGGTGGGGAGGGGTTCCGGTTTGATTATGACAAGCAAAAAAAAAACCTTATTTCCCCATTTTGTGTGTCCTGGTACACAATTTTAGTAATTTGTTGTCTATTTTTTTACTTTAATCGTTAATTTTAGACCAGGCGCTCCTAATATAAAGGGGGTGTAAGTACATTTTGGCGATAATTGGGGGCGTGCCCCTTAAATCCGCCCCTGCTATGATAGTGGACTTAAGCAATTGGCCCCATCCACTACTAGTAATGATGACAAAGGTGTAAATGACATCCTTTCATGACATGTTTGCCTGAAATTTTAACTGGCCAGAATTTGACCACTAGTGATATTTCACTGGCCTGAGAACAATTTTACTAGTGATTGGTCAGAGGATTGGGGCTATTTATTTAATTCATTCACATCCAACAGCAAGCAATTTGCCAATTAAAGAATAGACATACGATATCATGCTCAGGGATGTAATTAGTCTGGGCGGAGGTAAGCAGAAGCTCTAAAAATGTTCCACCTACCCTAAAGTGTATTTTAAGGCCTTCCACCCAGGCTAATTTCAACTCACCACCCACCTAAGCCTCTGAAAAAAGGCAAAAATTTGATTTATCACCCACCCTTACATATTTGCCACCACCCCACCCCCTGCATGCTTTAAACTAATTCTTGTTTTCCTGTCGATTGTTATTCCAAAATTGCTGATTTGAAATGGCGTTTTGAATCGTTAATAAAGTTAAAAAATTGATGATAAAATTCAAATCACGCTGGACCGCTATTTACTATGCTGAGCTCAACGAAATTTGTAAATCTTCGCGTCGAATTAAAGTCACAATAAAACAAATTTAACAAACTTTTCAACTGCAATTTTTATATATTAGTTAGATAATTGTATATTTAATGTTCTGAAGAAAGTTAGAACTCCCAAAAATGTAATAAATAAACAAATTGTGTGATTTGTTTCTAGGCTCAAAACATGTCAATTCTTGGCAATGTTCCCTCACGAGCACCCAAATTTAACAATCCAAATTGTCAACGTTGAACTCTGTTTAACTTTGACGATCCAAATCGTCAAACTTTTTTCAACGTCGAAAGTGACCCCTTCTCCTGTCGATCATTGTGAAAATCATCATTTTTCAAAATTAACAATCGAAAACGCCGATTCAAATCGCCGTTTTTGGGATTAACGATTGACAGGAAAACAGACTTAAGGCTCATTACGAGGTTTGTCATGAAAATAATCTTAACACTTATTCAGGATTGAACCTTAAACTTTGAGATTGGTAGGCAAGCACGTTAAGTACCAGGCTACAGTGCCACTAAATCAAACCCTGACATGGGTTGAAGAATTTGTATACAAACCTCTCTTGGCTTTCCTTCATACAATTTAACTCGTTTATGCCACTCATGCACATTATGCGGATTTTGTCGTAATAGAACACTATTCAACAGTAAAGGGCGCCTCTCCATCAGGTACTCGTAACGCTCTAGTCGCAAGTCCAGATCAATATCATCTGTGGTGGGCATAAAAATTACAAATGAATATGATTTTTTTAAAAATAATTATTGTTTTTAATTAAAATGCCACTGTTAGTGCAAGAACTTATGGAAAATACAACGCCCTACTGACATCTCTGTACAAAATAAGTCACATGATTGGTGAGATCAAACTAGACCTAAAGTCAAACATTATGTGTACATTTTCATTACACAGTTTGATCAAATTTACCCTACATTAAAAAAAATATAGGGCAATTTTGAATTAACAACCTCACTGGTTATCACATTAAATGTTTAAAGAGTAGGGATATACTGTACAGTTAAGCGATCAAGTGGAAATTAATCAAATTATCCATTGTAATAAGATTTGACAAAACTGTACACACCTAATGGTATATTTTAGAAATTTTGTTTTAATTTTGAGCAATGTGATGCTTACATTTCAATATACTTTTTTAAAGGTTTTGACATAGGAAATGATCTTTATGCAGATATTATTACACTGAGTCTTTTCATTATTTTGCAATTATTTGGTTAGTTATTTTCTCAAACCTTGTTTCTATCAAAATTTTAAAAGGCTTATATATTTCGATCTACTTTTCCTATGGATGTCATGTAAAGTTTAGACTACAACTTATACTGCACTCTATGACAATATGTTTTTCCAATCACAGGACTTAATTTATGGCCAGATAACATCATCATCAAATATTATTAATTTTAATTATACTCTCAAGAAGTTGTCTCAATTGTACAGAAAATTTCAAATAGCATTACATTACTATTTCTTTACTTGCTTTTATTTATCATATTTTTCTTTCTAAGTGACAAATTAAACCACCAAGTGAAACATAGCATTTATTATAAAATTCTATCATTGACATTTAAATAATTCATCTGGCTGTACTCAAATGATATTTCTTGAGATTGTCTTTCATCAATATTGCCAGATATAGAATTGTATGACGTCACACTCTGACAAGAATCCCCTCGACATCAATTGAAACGGAGACTAAGATTAGTTTCAAAACATTTATAATTTCCACTTAATATCTGGCTTAACACAAAGGTAATATTTTACAAATGTCTGTCTGTCTTGTCCAAAACCTAAAGTAAGTTTTTTTGAGAAAAATGACTGTAAAAATGTAAAAGTTGAAAAAAGCGGTAAGCCTTTTATCTTTCTACAAAAACGGGACCTTTTGATGGACTAAGCATGTAAAATAATGCAAATTTTTCCGGGGATTTCGGCCCCAGGACTCCCACCATGTTCCCTCGGCGGCCCCTTGCTTCCAGCCTAAATTGCTCACAAGTCTGAATATCGAAATCAGGACAGGCAGGCTGATCTGGAAAACTGAGCCTTTTGATGGACTCTAATGTGTCTTTTAGCATGTAAAAAAACGCAAATTTTATTGGGCCTTCATTCCCTGGACCCACACCGGGGACCTTCGGCGCTCCCCTGGATCCCAGCCTAGATTGCTCGCAAGTCTAAACTTCGAAACCAAGACAGGCTGAACTAGAAAACCGGACTTTTTGATGGACTCTCGATCGAATGTAGGCTAGGCTAGGTTCGAAATGATCGCGACCTGCCGCTAGATAATCAAAGAGGTAGGTGTATCGAGGCCTGAAGCTGTCATCAATGGACAGGTACTATTCATTTTCAAAACTAAGTTCAATATCATCAACCCAAAACAAGTTTTTTGAACAAATAAAAGTGATTGTGTTAAACATAGTAAAAGGTCAAAATCGCGGAAATAATCATTGTTAAAAATGTCCCATCGTGAAAATAAAAGGTTGCTAAATGTTCCAAATCTTGAAATCGCGAAAATTTAGAGCTTTACAGTATTATTTTCGGGATGACTTATAACACCTATGACATAGAGGGGTGATTTATATGATATTAATTTCTCACCTTCTTCTGTTGGTCCTAAATCTGAGGTAGTCTCCATCCTGGCACTGATCATACCCTCTTCAAATTGTGCATAGGCATCGAAAACCTATATAATAATATAGCAAACTATTAAAAAATATACATAGTGCACTTTAATAATAATACTAATTATATATTTATATTGCGCCAATTCAAATTCAAATCGAATCATCAAAGGCGCAGAGTGGATGTTGCAGTCAATAATTTGCTACTCCCATAAGGGTCAGGTCATATCCTTTGCAGCTACTATATTAGCGCACATCCTTCTTTCTACGGCAGGGCTTGTGTATGGACCAGTACACCGGGGTAACCCCCCACTTGTCTCTAAAGATGTACTGGGTTAGAGTGCACAAGAGCTGTATGTGTACACTGGGCCTACAGATTATAGTCCTTTTCCAACAAGACTTTGTTCCACCACCACAACCATGGTGCGAGCAGGCCGCAAACCCATGCTGTTATTTATGCATGGTTCACGGTTCTCCTCCTTACTGTTCGGCCATACAACTCGCACTACTAGGGCTATATCCTGCAGCTGCAGGCTTAGATTTTTCTCAGTAAAATACTTTCTTATGACTTGAGGGATAGTAGAATTTTTTGCCCATTTTTCCTTCCACCTGGTGCAAAAAATAAATAAAAGTGGGATTTGAAATAAAAAATAGAGGGCACTCAGAGAGTGCATACGTCCACTTACATTTCGCTGTGTAAATTCTTCCATTGAATTAAAAAATGTACAAATATTTAAAGCACACGCTCTCATAAAATAATGGAAAAACCCATGCTGTTATTTATGCATGGTTCACGGTTCTCCTCCTTACTGTTCGGCCATACAACTCGCACTACTAGGGCTATATCCTGCAGCTGCAGGCTTAGATTTTTCTCAGTAAAATACTTTCTTATGACTTGAGGGATAGTAGAATTTTTTGCCCATTTTTTCATTCCATCTGGTACAAAAAATAAAAATGGGATTTGAAATAAAAAATAGAGGGCACTCAGAGAGTACATACCTCCACTTACATTCCTCTGTGTAAATTCTTCCATTGAATTAAGAAACGTACAAATAAAGCACACAATCTCATAAAATAATGGGAAAAAAAGATCAGTCAACATGGGAATAAAATTACAAATAAAAACCCACTATGGGAAGTGAACTCAGGCTGGGTCAAAAACCTGCCTATAAACAACTGATCACAACACTGATCCAAACTCCACTAAATACATTGAAATACACTGAAATATAAGTATCGTGTAAATTTACAGTAGCATATAGGCCGGCAGTAGGGTTTTTGTTGTGACCTTAGGTTCCAGCCACTTGAAATATTTAATGAGATCTGTAATTAATGAACATTGTGACCAAGGTTCAAGAGTTTCTGATGAAACTGTGACTTGTAAGCTGTTCATATACAGATAAATAAACAGGATGAGCATAACTTAACTAGCGGATGTACTATTACAAAAAAAAATAAACTGTTCACCATGTTAGCAAACACTCCAACACGAATTACTACACATTTTTTACAAAAAATCAAAAATATATTTTTATTTTACCCTAAACTTTCATTCATGAAATTTTCTAATGAGAAATAAAATGTTATTTTTGTGCCTTTGTCTTAGTTGATTGCCTAAGAAAGTTGGCAAAACAATGCATAAAAGATTTTTGCATAAATTAGAAAAAATGGCATTTACCTGAGTAAAATCTCTCACAGTAGTAACAGTCAAAATAGCTTCTTCATAAATATCACGTGCCTAAAAATGTAAGGGTTAAACAAATTGGTGTAGGTAGTTTATGAGTTTGTCAGTTCTATAACTTGCCCTTTGAAAAAAATACCTCTAACAAGGTAGATAATGGAATTGAAAAGGTAGATAAAGGTAGTTGATAGGGTTACCCTCTGAAAAAAATAACACCCTCTGACTAGGTAGTACTATGTTAAATTACTAGGGAGATCTACCTAGCAACACTGAAAACTACCTAGTAGGGGTAGTATATAACTGTTGATGTTATAATGCCTTATTATTTATTTTAATTAATGGCTGTATTTTCTAATATACTAGTAGAGCATTTCTGACCATATTCTTTGTAGCATCTCTTGATAAGGTAGTTTTTATAGAGTTAACCCTGTTAACTACCTGTATCTACCTTGTCACTACCATTATAAATCATGTTAACAGAGTTATTTTTTTCAAAGGGTAACCCTATAAAAACTACCATATCAAGGGATCCTACCAAAGATATGGTAAACAATGCTCTACAAGTATACATTGGAAAATTCAGCCATTATTTAGAATAAAACTTAAGGCATTAATAACATCAACAGGCAGGGTAATTATGTACTACGTTACTAGGTAGTTCTGTGTTGCTTGGTAGATCTCTCTAATAATTTAACACAGTAGTCCTAGTCAGAGGGTGTTATTTTTTCAAAGGGTGATATTAGCCATGATTATTTCATTGAAAAAGATATAGAGTCACTCTCATATAACCAAACATCTTTTTAAAGTGTCAAAATCATTAAACAAGTGTTCAAATAATAATAGGAAAACATGACTATATCTAATTAACACGTTGACTGCCAGCTACGAGTATACTCGCCAAACTGGTGTTGCTGTGTGCGCCAGTGACGAGTATACTCGTCAAAAACAGTGTACCTTTATAACGTTGCTCACGACACATACGTACATCGTAAACTTACAGCCTCTTCATGGGTAGTTCAGGGAAGATACACTAATGTTGAAATAACTTCCATTTGTTTGTTGTGTTTTATTGCAGGCAGTTTAAAAGATTACAAAGTGTGGTGGCACTTTAATGCAGGCGAGTAAACTCGCCACTGATAAAAATCGTATTTCCAGTGCAGGCGAGTTAACTCGCCACTGGCGTAGGCAAGAACATTTCTTTCCCAGTGCCAACGACGAGTTTATTCGTCCCCTAATATTTTCCCGCCAAAATATTAGACACCCTATTTTGATGGTATGTGACTAAATAAAACCTTACGAAACTGTATTTGTGAGTTCTCACCACAAAATGAGTCGCATCGTAGGTGAGGTCAAATTGAGATAATCACCAAAATAGGTCTAAAGTCAAATTTTTGAGAAATTTATTTTTAATCTGTTATTTTCTGTTATACTATGGTACTTGTATTTCATTATGGTATACTTTTTAGGTCAGTTTCCATGCAGGAAAGTGAGATTTTTAGTCTTTTAATTGTCTATTTTTAGTTTGCTTTATTTGTAATTTTCTCGAAACTGTATTTTCATACATGCAGATTTCAAAAGCTCATATCTTAGGACCTACTTATCCAATAACTGTCATTTAAAGTGTAGGTTACAGCTTATATTATGCTCTATTATAAGGTACTACAATAACTCAATTTTGAATTTTCCTACCATGAGACTCATTTTATGGTGAGACCTCACATTTGTACATGTAAACCTGTTCTGGCACACGGGAATGAAACAGGAAAATGGGTCTGGCAGTCAACGTGTTAACAGTAACTTACTCTTCAATCAATCTGTTCTTGTACTCCAAATAATGAGTGTTTATACTTAGTCACAATGGAATTTTTCAACAGGATCTTTTTCCACGCCCAGATCCCTTTTGTTGGAACATGTACTAGGTTCGGTTTTAAACAGGTTCTTTAAAAATGAAAAGAAATATTAACTATTAGAATTTACAAAAAAATATTGAATCTGCGCACAACCACATCGTAGTCTACACACATCCACCCAGTCACTCAAATACTGCTTAATATATATAAATTAATAGTAACTTACTCTTCAAATAATTTGGTCTCGCAATCCAAGTAATGATATGCTATTTCACATTTTGAAAAAATTTTTCTGCAATAAAAGCATTTCTCTTTTTTTCGACTTCCAGTCCCTTGTTTCGGAACACTAAAGCCGGGCACTCACTACATCGTGTGATGGTTCAGTCGTGCAACCATCGTATGACCGTTGCACTGTCTGTTCGGTGTTCTTCATGGTTGCATGATAAAACTCTTCACACTAACAGAGTATGCAAGCCCATTAACCAGCTGGTACCAATGTTTTTCTTTAAAAAAAATGTAGTTCTGTTATTTTCAGGGTTCACACCACAGTTGGCGATGATCAGGGCTGATCATCACTCGACAATTCCAATCTCCACTCCCATGCTGCCGACCACCACTAACATTTACCATAGAGAGGCCTGACTAAACAATTGCTACTCTAGCCTTGCCTAAAATACCCTCACATTGCAGAAATTATTAGGCTAATTTGGTCTATTATATAACATAATAAGAACATTTCAGTGGGAAGGGATCTATTATTTAACTAAACAAAAGAGACTACGCCCAGTACAGAAACAAAACAATTACTGTGACTGTCTGACTGGCAGCAGAGAAATTCCCTGCGTGAAGACACATGTTTGACCAATAGATAATTCAGTATTGAACATTTCAAATAGTGCTAATTCTCCTGATTAAAATAAAGCAGATTATTAATTAACTAAATTTATAAATGCTAAACTATAATTTATTAACTTAATATTGATTGAAAGTTGTGCTGATAAAAATATGAATGTAATTAAAATGATTGACACCCCTTTCATGAAATGGATTGTGCCGACTTGTTGTTTCTTGTTTTCTAGTGATCCACACAATCACAAAATGATAAATGCCCTAATCGTAGCCTCCAACGATCCTGCCTGTTCAGCATGTGATCGACGACGGCCAGTGGGATCTGCCACAGTCATTGTCAGATCTTCAAGTTTCTTCATGAACATGTGATTTATCAAGGGATACCAAAACACACAACAGGTTGCAAATGTGAGGTCTCACCACAAAATGAGTCGCATCGTAGATGAGATCAAGTTGAGATAATCTCCAATCTAGGTCTGAAGTCAAATTTTTGAGAAATTTATGGTTTTTAATCAGAGTACTTGGTACTTACATTTCATTATAATATACTTTCTAAGTCCGTCTTCATGCAGGAAAGTGTCTTTCATACAGATTTTCTGAGATTAATAGTCTTTTGTTATTTTATTTTTTAGGTTATTTTATAGCTAGGTGATTTTTTCAAAACTGTCTCCCTACATGAAAATTTCAAATGCTCATATCTTTGGATTTACTTAAGATTACAGCTTATCTTGTGATCTATTAGAAGGTATCAATACCTCAATTTTGGATTTTCCTACCATGAGACTCATTTTGTGGTGAGACCTCACAAATGTTGTTCAGTATCCTTTTGCTATCGTGACGTGCATCAAATCAATCATGAGACCAAATCTGGTCATATCTTTAAACATGTTCTGGGCATCTTCCTCAAACAAACAGGCCATCGCCAACACAAGCTAGAATTTCTTTTCTCAGCCACTATCCAGGACCGAGATAACACTATTCCGGCAGTCCAGTTGCCTCCTGCTTTAATTTGAGGAAACGGGTCTACATACACTACAAATAACCCAACTTTTCGTGTTTATCATATTTTGTACTTATGGGGAAATGCCAAACACAATGGATTTTATGAATTTTATATCCTTGCAATGCAATCTTTACAACAAAATAAATACAATCAAAAAAGTTCTGCGCTACACATTTCAGTTTGGATGATACAACTTAATAACAATAAAGAATCATTTCTTGGTTAACAGTTTGTAGGATATAAAGAAATAAATTAATGAATAATATATATTTTATTTTGTCTTGTTACCAGCAAAACAGGGAAAATAATGCAATATACACAGCGCGTGTTCTAAAATCAAGTGCGCGCACATAGAACGCTTGATAACAACATGGCTTCTAATTGCGCGTAAATAGAAGTTGGCCAAACTCTCTCTATATACGGCTCTGCTCCGATGTATATTAACATTCAAGAGTTTTTTGTAAGTGCGCCCTCTACAGTATTCTAAAATATTGTACTTATACGGCATTTTATGACTCGAAGAGTCGAAAAAAAAAGGCCAGAAATGGGTTAACTAGTGCCAATTACCATAAATTTAGAAGGATGTAGGCAATTGTGTATTTTAAAGTACTGTATTTATTGATTAAACGTTATACAAAGCAAAATTATGGTGCTAGAACAGGTTTAAATTTTAACAGAACATCAGGAGATTGCTTCAAAAAATCTGGAGACTGTTAAAAATTCGGGAGACTGCCAGACAGACAGGGAGGGTTGGAAAATCTGTTACATTGACTACAATTCTATCATAATTATTTTAACTATAACAGCACCATAGGTAAAACAGGGCTTTCCATCTACCTGATATGTTTCATCCTGTATATATGTTCGAGTCTTGTACATGCTTTGTGTATTTTGAGTTTACATTGCGCACTTTGCACTTACTTTGCGCATTGCAGCAATATCCCATTAAAAAGAAAAATATTTGAACCGATGATTGCAACTTACAGAGGTAACTTTAACTGGTATATTATCCGTTTTTCATATTGTTCTAATTTTTCACTGTTAATGTTGTTATTGTTAATTGTTCTGTGCTTACTCCAGATGTTCCAACCGCCGATGCATATTAACATTCGGGAGGTTTTTTTTAAGTGCGCCCTCTATTCTAAAGAAGAGAATAATGATTTGTAATCAACACATCCCCAGGTCAATTTGTCCCAAAAAAAATGACTCGTCCCCAGTCGTGCGGAGTTAAATTTTAAAGGTCCTACTAATCCAATTTTAATCGCATTGGTCATTTCATATCTAAATTGCATTTTTGGGATTTTGGAACTTTACAACATGATTCTCAAAAGCAATTTTAAGAAAATAGTTTACATGTATTATTTAGTACTTCACATTCATTATCCCAACAAGAACCATAGAAAGGCCAGGTAAGGGCAGTTTTTATTTAATTTATTTTTTGTCATTTCAAATCTGTTATGGTCATAATAGTCATAGATTTGTATGAATCGGGTCACACTAATTGCCTTCAACAACCATCAACAACCGTCAATATCAGTCAACAAACCGTCAACAACCATAAACAACCGTCAATATCAGTCAACAAACCGTCAACCACCAATCAACAACCCCCAACAGGTTGACGCTACACAATCATAGTGTGTTGTAAGAACGCGGAGACGAACGTCTCAAATTGACAGCATGCATGCTCGTCGACGGACGCATCCCCATGCATCGTATGCCCGTCAACCTTTTGCTCAATATTGAGCTCCCTTGTAAAGAAAACAACGTATGAAATAAAGAAACAAGATACCCAACATCTCTCTCTATATGTATATATAAGTTATTTAACAACATTGTCTCACCTACGTCAACAAATATGAATTGTTTGTATGTTTATAACATTTAGCATATATTATAAACTAACATGCGTTGTTTGTATAACAAAAACGAAAAACAAAATTATATACTATAATCCCAAAATTATCAATTTACATTCCACCCATCACCATAATTTTAAAATTTACTATATTTACTTACTACTATAATCATTACAACTTTTAAAAAACTAGAAAATAAAAATCAACAAACAGAACATAAGTTTAAAAAAAAATATACATTAACTCGTCACTTTTGACGAGTTAGCTGATCCACAAGTTACGCCACATAATTTGCAGATTGTAATTTTGTAACGTAATTTGGTAATTTGGTCCTGTTTACGGCAGAAGTTACTTTATAACGTTCAGATAAAACATAAACACGGATAAGCCCGATATTTATATCCTGCCTTATAATCGAAGCTTACACTATGATGATGTCATCAAATTTTAAAATAAATGTAACATTTCTCATAGACAATTACATCATCTACAACGTATTGCAATTTCAAAGAAAATCGACGTCCAATTACCGAGATACCCTCACACGACTAAATTATATGTTAAGTAATTTAAATTAAAATCACGTTTTTATTAATGTAAATTACAAACTGATGACGTCACAAGTTACTGGCATCCTCGGTGGCCCATTATATCATATCTACGGGTCATATGCTTCCAGAAGGTGCAATTTGGTAAAATTTCAACCCGGATAAGCGTGATATTCATATCTTTACATATAATCAAAGGTTACACTATGATGACGTCATCAAATTTTAAAATAATTAAAAAATTTTTGTAGCGAATTAAATTACCAAAATTTGGAAGAAAATCGACGGCCAGTTACTGAGATAACTTCGAACAGTAATTTAAAAAACATAAATTTTAAATCAAAATTACAAAATTAAAAAAACAATTTTTAAATTGATGACGTAATCATGTCTTGTCAACCTCAACGTCCCATCATATCATATCTACATGTGATATATTTTCAGAATATGATATAAAAATTGGGATTGCCCGTGCCGTTTAGTAGCTATAACTTGTAGTAATATAAAAAAAATATCGTGATTTATGCCATCCATGTGTGCACATGCGCATGTAAATTTGGGTCAAAATGTTTTATTTTGCAAATAGCCTGAAACGTGGTCTAATTAAATTAAAATTTAATTTTGAGCATTTTAAAATTTGTAAGCGCGGGTACTCGCGCGTAAAGAGTTACGCGTGAGAAAATATGATATAGAAACTTCAAGGTTGACATGAGGTTTATGCTCACTAAATATCATGTAGAAATGTTAATTGTTTGAAAAGTTATGGTCGATTTAAAAACTCATAATAAAAAAAAAATGGTGCGTAGATAACATCACTAGTCACAATTGTTAGTGTATCTATTCCTGACCAAGACCTAAATTACTTGAAAATTGCCTGTTAATAGCTTGTCTCAATTTAAAAAGAAACGTGTCCTCAAAATGATGATTTTGTACAGTAACATTAGCTGATCCGCCATGTAACGGATTAGCTAATAAAATAAAATAAAAACATACCTAAACTTATATTATTATATTACAATCCAAATATAGTTACTAAAACACTA
>JAOTQE010049999.1:0-33989 GCA_025631205.1 Nesometra sesokonis
ACAGGCATATATGTCGGTCTTATGTAGGTAAGTATCTCACTCATAGACTACCAACACCACTTCTGGTTTGTGTAAATTATAGCATTTGTACCATGCATACTTTAGAAACTAGTTTACCCTATTGTTCTCATTAGATTGTTTTTTTAAGTCAGTGCAAAGTTGACCTTATACCTTCATACCCGTTCGTCTTGTTGGTGTTGATGTTGTTGCAATCGCAACTTTAAAAGCATCCAGATTCGCCAAGTTAAATTCGACGTGTATGAAATTTTGTACACATAAATTATAGTTCATTTCCAACGAATGTTCATCACCCTTTTTTAAAGTTTTTATCCCAGGGTGCCCCCTACACCCACAAAAAAAACCAAAAAAGCCTATTTATTCAAGTGTACTGTACAATATGGCTAATATCCCATCGCATGTGTGTTGGTTAAAGATTGTCACCTAAAAATGACCAAGAACACATCAAAATTAATTTTGAAATTAAATGGCTCATTTCAAGTTAAGAACTTGAGAATAGAAATTAATGTATTTAAAAATTATGATACCTAGGTTTTTAATCTTTTTCACTAGGCCATATAAATAATCTATGGTAACAACATTGACAGTATGCATTGTATTGTATTATTATATTATGTAATATTTATTTTTTCACCTGTTTACATAAATTGTTATTACTGTACATGTTAAGGGGTTGTCGTGAGACAAGTAATTATTATTACTTCTAATTTCAATCCCTGAAAATTCTTTTAAGTTATATATTGTATTGTATTTTTATTAATTTATATTATTTTCGAATAAATGTAGAATGAATGAAACTTGTTAAGATTTTTGCAGTGAGGAATTACTGTATCAAAATTTTAGTGCCTTCCAAACCTTTTTTCATGTTTTTTTGCTAATTTTTAGCATAACATTGCAAAATTCAGGTTAAATATTTTAAAAAATACCCTAATTTGTAGTGTCATAGTCATAACATGTGTATTTCTTCAAAAGGAGCAAGGTATTTTCAAATTTTTTTTGGTCATTTTTTAAGTGACAATACATCTTTAAAACATGGTTTATCATGACCGTTCTTCCAAAGCAAAGGTTATGAGTGTGATCCTCATTATGGCTGGACCTTCATTTTTTCTTCAATTTTAAAATCTATTCTTTTTCCAATTTAGAAAAATTTTGTTTGTACAAATGAGTGTTCTAAATATTATAAAATATTTTTTATCAAATTTACTCTTCCAAACTGCCTTGTCAAAATCTACAAAAATCTACAATGATAATGTGACGACGTGTCCAACTAGTGCTAGAGTAATTATTGGAAGAAGGCTTTTACTGTACACCAAAGATCTTATAATGTAAAGATAGCGTGGAATCGGCCAGCGTGCTATCTTTACATTGTAAGATCTTTGCTGTACATCCTAAAATCTAAGCGAAAGTGCTTACCTAGTGAGCGGTCGCTGTTGTTTCTAGGATATTTTGTTTCAATATAGCTTTACTTTTGTTTTGTTTTTTAGGCACGGATGATAACTACAGGAGATTTAGCAGCTATAAAAGTGATCAAGATTGAACCAGGTACTGTAGACATTTCATTTAAAAATTAGAGAAACAGAGCCAGGCTCCCAGAATCAGTTGCCTGGGAAACCAGACAACCAAAAATTTGCATTGTGCAACCATTCAATCCATGTATATTCCATGTAGTTGTCCCACAGGCAACTGTGAAAGGCCCAGCAATTAAAAAGAGTGTCATTTACCTATTTTTTTGGTCATTTTCATCAAAATTACGACTGCTTTTCGGGCCGTTTTCACCATATTTTGCTGTTTATTGTCTCATTCTGAAATTTGATAAATTTACATTCTGTTTATGCTTGAGAATTCTCCTCATGCATGAGAAAAAATATGTATGCGTGAGATGTCCAAAATAGGTCCCATTGCCTGAGACGCATTATTCCTGAGAGTTGGCAGGTATATAACTGCAGGTTTTTTACACTGTCAATATGCTGACCACAAAGAAGTCTAGAATCCTGTAATAATTGTCATTGGTGTTATTCCTGTCCTATGATGTAAGCTAGACATCTGGAGTGTCAGGAAATAATGAGATCAGCCAAATATGGTTCAGTTTCACTGCAGTTTTTACACAATCGAATATGATTGTTTTAAAATTAGCATTAACTAAGTGTTTGTGGTCACTCTGTCATATTCCATTCTTCCCATTATGATGGATTGAAGTAAAGAGTTCCTTTTGGACAAAAAAAAAATCATCAGGGGTATTTAAAATCGACCAAATGCGAGGTCTCACCACAAAATGAATTGCATCGTAGGTGAGATTAAATTGAGATTATCACCAAATTAGTTCTGGAAGTCAAATTTATGGGAAATTTAGTTTTAATCAATTATGAGTAGGCCTGATTACATTTCCCGACAACATGGCAACGTCCCTGGCAGGGAGAGCAAGAACCGTGCTTTCGATGGAATCATGTAGACACTTTCTCCAACGAAAGCAAAATTTTTCCCTGATGCGGAAAAGGTCCCCAACAACGGGGCTGTAGTACAGTAGAGCCCCGCCACTGTGGTAAACCTAATCAGTTGGGTGAGTAAATTTTAATGAAAAAGATAAAGTGTGAATGCTGCTTTAGTAAGTTTGTGTTAACATTTTGCTTCTAACTGGTGTCATTCTGATGGTGGAATAGGCAGTGTTCAACAAGTTTAATCCATTTAGGGGAATGTCCAAAAATTGATAAAGGTGTTTAAGCCAGATCAGCAAAGAAAAGAGTGGGGAATTGGTGGTTAAGCCCCGAGTATCTGTATTTATACTACTTGTGTTCTATTCTGAGTTTTATTCTGTGCTCTGAGCACCTTTTCCGCTGTATCCCCTGGGATACGCCTGGGTGTTCTTTGCATGCTGCACACAGACAATTGCTTAAAGTCTGTGCGCTCTTGTTTTTTCGAACTTCCTCCAGCCAAGTCACAAGGAGAGAGGCGATGCATTCTAACTTCGAACCACAGATCTCTAGTACTAGTAACTACTGTTTAGCTTGGCTGAGGTAAATACTGTATAATATAAGTTTAAATTCAACTCTGTTAACTTGATAGATAATGGTAGTGACAAGGTAGATAAAGGTAGTTAGCAGGGTTAACACTGTAAACACTACCATATCAAGGGATACTACCAAGGATATGGTCAGCAATGCTATACAAGTACTGAAAATACAGCCATTGTTTAGAAATAAACCTATTGCATTAATAACATCAACAGATTACTAGTGATTATTGGGTAGTTTTCTGTGGTTCTAGGTAGATCTCCCTAGTAATTTAACATGGTAGACCTATAGTAACTTAGTCTGAGAGTGTTGTTTTTTTTCAAAGGGTAACAAAAAAGATCATATGTAATTGGGAATTAAAGGAGTTTATGTGTGGAGATCCAGGTCTCTCAACCTTATGTACAGTACTCGCAGCGCTATAGAGAACCATTTCATAAAAATGATTCTATAGTCTGTACAATAGTATCAAAACCTTGAAATTAGCAGAAACCACAATCATTTGGAACTTAAGAATATTTCCAGTCATGCAAATTCTTGAAATAACTCTCCTATGAACTGTAAGTAATGTGAAAGGGAATGTAAACATTGACCATGGAAGAGCTATTGTTCACAATTATTAATATAATCTATTTTAACTGTCTTGATACAAAATGGTTCAATAGAGTTCTATATTTTTCATCACAACAATGGTGGCACTCTTTGTTGCTAGTAGTGACTCAAAAATGCAGCCAAGCAATCGTCACTATCCTATGTAAAGAAACTTACGGTGTTGTACTGTATCTTGATAATAATGAAGGGGGCTGGAGCTCCCCCATCTGGGAGAAATGATAGGTTTCGTCGGGGGAACATTGGCCTTGTAGGATATTATCGAGGTCAGTCGAACCCCCATATAATTTAACAAATGCCCTAAAAATTTGTGTGAAATAAGGCAAACACCATTTTTTTTGTTTTGTTTTCTTTGTTTTTTGTTTTCTTGTCAAATTGAAAACCCAGGAACACGCCCACCTAAACCTTGCCCTACCACGTCGGGAGTGCCCTCACTGTCAGGATTATTGCCCTGCTGTCGGGGAAGTCCTGGTGCCGCCACTGCATCATATGGTCCGGCCATTTCTTTTTTTCTTCCTTTTATAACATCGTTGTAAATTTTTATCTTTTATTTTTCTAAATACTTCTTCATTTGTTATTCTTTCTTCCCAGTTTTATTTTCTCCATTCCTTGCCAGCACGGACCACATTTCAAAACTTATCAATTTTCCTTCTTTTCTCTGTCTTGTATCATTTAAGATGACATCGCAAAAAAAAATAACAAAAATGTACAAAGTTGAATAACCTTATAGTAGGCAATGTATTTTCCTGATTCACTTTTTACCTCATAATATATTTCATAAAATTGCGGTTTTATAAATAGTAACCACTGAAAATAATATGTTTTATGGAGTTATTTTACTAGACTAATAAAACCTGGTTTAATGATTGTTTAAATAGAGGTCAAAGGTTAAATGTGTTTAGGGTAGGTGAGTCATTAAGCACACAATAGGTTTTATTAGTCATTTTACACATTTGGCTGTCATAGGTAAATGGTTCCTTAATAATCCTACTTATTATAACCTATGTAATTATTATAATTATTAGAAGTGGGGCGGTTAAGCTGCTGGGTGCCAACAACAGAAATATTTAGCATTAGGCCAAATATAAAAAGAATTAAGTGTCACTGCCCTTACCTGAATTTATGAAAAACTAATTTTTTATGACAAAAATTCCATGTAGCAATAATTCAAGATGATACGTACTAGTTTTTTTTTTAAATTGGGATTCCAGATTTTTTATTGGAGAACTATGAATTAAAATTTGTTTTTTGAAAACAAGTGTTGTTGTCAAAATATTCAGCGGTCCAATGGTTAAAGATGGTGTAAATATGTTGATTATCGTGTACAAATATACAGCAATATAAGACAAAATTAAAAAAAAAAATTAAAACTGCCTTCCCTCCTGAAATTTTTTCAGTTGTTGACACTAAACAGGTATATTTTTTAGGCCTTACAGTTTGTCACCTTCACCAATTGCCTATCTATTATTTCAAAATTATTTGGCTGGTTTACTTAAAAATAAAAAAATGGGAAGGACCATGTCTCTGTCTTCTGTAGGTTTGGTGCTAATTCAGAGTACCATCCGATATTAAGACAGATTATCAGACATTCACTGGTGGATCCAGGAGAAGTTGCAGTGGGTGCTGTTGCAAATCCCTAAACCGTTTGAGGTTGCCACGAATAGAGCCACAAGAGAAATGTCATAAGTAGTGAAAATTGGATGGAAAAGATGGGAAACAACTTTTTTTCTTGTAAAACTGAAATGCGGTAATTGGGTGTAAAAAAGGAGAAAATGGTGGGACTCTGGATTAGAGGCTTCTGCTGACTTATCGTATGTCTGTTAAGTCGGGCACTCACTACGTCGTGTGACGGTCGCATGATGGTCGCAGGCCTAATCTGTCGCTTCCCTGTGTGTGTGTGGTTTCCAGACGTGATAACAGTATAATTATACCCATTGATGCATGTCATAAAAAGGAAAATCTCCAAATGTTGCAATGTTTTTCAAACATGCAATAGACACACAGACAAACACTAAAAATTTAAGAACCGAATTGCATTGTCATCTTATATTGTGTTACACATAGGCCTACAGTGCAATGACCAACTTATGATAAAGATTTAAATTTAAATTATGTTGCCGTATTCAATATTTAACCGTGGCACCAATTCATTATGATTGATTGACTAGTAATAAATGAGTAAGCATTGAGCAAACAGAGATAACCATTGTGCCACTAAATACACCCTTACAGTTACTGTATAATCAGGTTAACATGGATGTTACATAACATTTTAACAATAAAACACCTGAGAAGTCAGAAAAACGCATTATTACATTAGATTTATAATTTAATTTTCAGGGACAGATTTAAAGGGGGGATTTATAGTTGTACCCTCCCCCCACCTTATATGAGGGCCGCTGGGTAAAAAATAACCCAAAAAAAAAAACGATAAATAGACCAGAATAGGGAACCAAAACATGCAAAATGAAGTAATAATAAACTTTGTTCTTTTTTTTGCTTGTCAGAAACAAACTGGCAACCACGCCCACCCGGACCCCCTTTCACTGGATCCTGGGTCCCCCCCCCCCTGGTTTTTGTTCAATCTTGTCCCTGATTTCAAGTTATTTTTATTTCAGTTCATTCTATTCATTTTGGCATCATATTCAAACATATTATAAATTGAAGGAAAACTCTAGAGAGACAAAAGCTGTACAAAAACCACTTTCACAAGGAATAATGTATCCTCATACTTTACAGTACTCCAAACATACTTTCACACAAAAAATATCACTGTTATCATCATAACCACGCCAGCATTATTGCTGATCTAACCCTTTTCTCACAGGTCAAATTCCAGTAATATGAAGGTTTCCTGTGTGAAAGGGTCCAAGGGAATAGGCGTAAAATTAGCAGTCTTAAAATGTGCTCTGTGTTAATATTTCTAACTTTTACCTTTGCTTGGTTGTGCTTCATTGCGAAAGCCAGCATTATAATAATAGTGGACCCTTTTACACACATGCGACCTAAACCAGTAACGGTAATATAACAGCATATATATCTATGGTTGGAGGCGGTCTAATGAATTCTATCTCTGCACCAGCTTTGAAGGGAAAATTCCCTTTCACACTAAACACATTCACGAATTGCCGCAATATTCCTGTTTTCAGTTCTGTGTGAAAAGGGTTCAAGTGTGTTTTCTGAGCCATTTTGTTATTGGCAGACTACTATTTACTACAGTATTATACCCGATTCACACGTACAAAAATCTTACAAAATGTAACAAATTGTTACATTTTATAGCGCGTGTGAATGCAACATTCTGTTAAAATCTCGGAGAATCTAGGAAAATCTCAGAATATCTCGGAATATTTACCAGCCTCGCAGAGGCTGGTAAAGATTCTGAGACAGCCTCGCAGAGGCTGGTAAAGATTCCGAGATATTCCGAGATATTACCTGATGCGTCTGCGCATGCCCAGTAATGCTGCTCGATTAAAAAACAATGGTCTTTCGCGGGTTTTCGTTGTTGTTACACCGGGATCGTAATATTGACGAATCATTTCTATCAACACTAATTATGAGTGGAAATAGGAGAATGTTAAAAATTCCCTCTCTAGAATTATTAAAAACCATCATAAACAACGGAGGTTTCTAAATACGCTGTTGATTGCTTCGAATGTTTACCGTGATGGTTAGTACTGCAAAAGAAGATTGGAAGTCCGCGATAACCAACTCTGGCCCGCCAAGCTCATGAACGAATGGGCCTAGGCTTTAGGCCTAGGAAAATGTATTAAATTAGTACCAAAACCAGTACGCATTTGCCGTGAATATATTTAGGCCCCTATCTAATGGGTTTTTTTAAATGACCTTCGCATTACTAGACATTACTTACTTACGCGTGTGAATGCGTTGATATCTCGGTAGGAAAAACTCGGGAGATATCGTGGTTACATTTTGTTACATTTGGTAAAGTTTTTTGTACGTGTGAATTGGGTATTAGTATTACTAAGTTGCTGTACATATCCATTCATAAAGTTAACAGTATGCCAAAAGAATGTGCCTTAAGGTATTGACAATAGTAACATTTAAAATACCTAGTAACTGACTTCAGGTCAAAACCATCTCACCAGAACTTGCATAATTTTGAAATATTTGCTTGTCTATTACAACATTCTAAATTTTGGTAGCCCAAGACAAATTCAACTCTCCTCATTATAAACTTCTGAAAAATGCCTTTATAAGAATCGCTAAGAAATTTCTATCACTTGCTAAACAAACTTGAAAAAAGATCAAGTAGAGATGTACACATGCCCAGATCTTGCAGCAAAAGCTTTTTGTTCCGAGGTAACTTTTGACATTTTACATTGAATTTGATTGCACACTCGTTTCGTTGTTAAAATTGTATGCAAAATAGTATCAGCATCAAAACGGTAACATACTCAATTGTAATGTTCATCATCCGAAAGGTCCACTAATCAACTTAAGAAAGAAAGTATAATACGTACTCCAAGCAATGAGATACATGCCATCGTGATAGGATTCAATATTTCAAAATTATTATGTCATCATCAGGAATGATCCTACTCTTATGTTTTGGCTGAATCAGACTACAATTTAATATTCTTTTGGATGAGACATAATGTAATTTTTCCAGTGTGCAACCTGGGCTCCCAAGTCTCCAGGATTGTCCTGGAGTCTCCACGAATTTTAGATCATCTCCCAGTATCCTGGAATTATCATATTTTCTCCCGGAATTTAGTTTACTCCAGGAAATTCTTTAGGGTTTGAGACAGTTTGACAATTAGAGCATAAATTGGTTTATTTTTCGAAGTAGTGATGGAAAATAAGCAGTTGTGAAGTTTAGCAATGTTTTTTTTTGTAAACAGAATGGTATATTTTAAAAGTGAAAAAAAGATGTAATAAGCTATTTTTCTTAATAAGCTAGTTGGACTTTTAAATAAAGGTACTTATTGTTTTAGGAAGGGTAAACAATACAAAGGGTGGTCAAATGAGGAAAATCTTTTTTACAATAATTTTGCACATTAAAGAATGCAATACACTCCTACAGTACAAAAAGAGTATGGGATTTTTTCCCAGTGTACTGTCAAGGAGATTTTTTTTTAGTCACTATAAAACTTCCTTGGTACTGCCAAAACAACACCGCCAGAAGGACCCCACTAAAATTAAGCCCACATGAACATTTGAGACAAGGCATGGCAAAACCACTTTGTTGTCGTATAGGAAGTTATTGAGAAGCAAATAAACAACAGGAAATATAAAGAATACAAAGGAAATTTTGGACTATTTTGTTTAATGCCTTTGGTTATAGCTTTTATCGATTTTAATAACTGACCCCTCATTTTATAGCTTACAACAAGTGTAATTCAGTGTCGGTATTAACTCCATTTTCCAATTTTCTTGGTGGTTTTGCCATGCCTTGCCTCATTTTTGGATTATCCTTGGTGTCTCAAAACACCAAAATAAATAAAATCAAGTATATTTTTTTACTTTTACAACAATTGTTAATTAATAAATATTAATTAATTTTTCAGGTGATGACTTTACCATTATACAGCAGGAAATACTAATGATGAAAGACTGTAAACACATAAACATTGTGGGATATTTTGGAAGTTATCTACGTCGGGATAAACTATGGATTGCAATGGAATATTGTGGCGGAGGATCTCTACAGGATATATACCATCGTAAGTTTATTGTCTATTTCAGATGAAGTGATGCAATGAAAACAGTGGATTTGTTTCTCATTGATATCCACCATGTTTATACAGGGATGTCATTGTGAAAATGAATAGGTGGAATTTAAGTATGCGGAGGGATTCAAGTACGAGAAATATCCACTTGCCTTGAAGAAATCTATTCGGATTCTATTAATGTCAGTTGTTGAATTTCCTACACTTGTTATATATTGGAATATTTTGGAACTCCAATGGGTCAATCTTGCCTAACTGTAGAAAGTATAATCCTGTAAATTATACAGATCCCATAAGACAAATTTTAGCTGGTGCAGATATCATCATAACTGGATTTTCCGTCGGTCGCCGGTTTAAATTTTCATTGTTATTATTTATTATCATTTATTTTATTATTTTATTTTATTCCTGTATAACAGGATTTTGCATGTTTGGTAAAAAGCAAAAAAAGCACCAAGTACTTTTTATTTCTTTTATTGGCCAAATTTCTATATAATGATGCTTTAAATTCCTCAGTTGTTGTAACTGTACGATATGAGCAGGGAGGTATTTTATACCTCCCTGATACGAGCATCGACATCGACAAGGTTAGGTTTTGATCAGAGATTACTGTTAAAATCATAGAGGTATTAGGATACATTGTATAATCATGTAGCCACACCACATTGGATGCTGATTGGAGGAAACGCTGATTGCAATCCTACACGGGAGGTGATATTTATCTAGTAGATATTAAATTACATTCGTTCTTATAACTCAAGTAAAATGAAATGCCTTGATAAAAGCAGTACGAACAGTGGTAACATGCTGGGTCAAGCAATTTGTAGTTTATAGGTTTCTTTAAATTCATTTTAATCTGTAGAGTCCAGTGATCAAATCTTGTATCTTTTGAATGTATCCATCTTATCAGTGTTTTTAATGTGTTTGTTCGTTGGTAAAGTGTGTATGGTAGGTCTAATTGTATGATGAAAAAATTTCATTGCTTTTTAAGTTGTAAACTACTCATTGAAATAAACTGTTTACTTACATTGACTGTCTACTATCAAGCAAAAGCTTCTGTTCGAATAAATATTTGACAAGACCATTTTGATTGAAGGTTATCTTTAGTGATTTTATAGCGACGATTTGATTTCTTTATTTATAAAAAAAAATTAAAATAATTAACAACACGCGATGAAAAGGAACCCTTTAACCACAACAGGTTTTTTATCAATATAGATGGACCTACTGTACGATTAAGCAAAATTGTTGCATGAAAAAATAAGCATAGTCTGAAATTAAACTACAGTGGAACCTATATTTTAGGTACGGTACGGGACCAGAGGTTGTACGTAATCCATGAGATCCGTAACATCCAGGCTGTGTAGGTGTATAGGCCTCTAGGCTATAGTAGGCCTCCTATGACCTAGTAGTGTTTTGCCTGCTGCAGAAAAGAGAATGGAGCTAAGCCTAGGTTATCTGAATGATTAGAATTAAAAAATACAATTTTTTATACAAATATTACTTTCCCCCAAAAATATTATTTGTTTTTGTCAAAATGTTTTGTGATGATAAACATAGCTCTAAAATGATGGCGTCATCAATCATTTTATACTGTACGTACGTAAAATCCAGGGAACGTAAAATCAGGGTATGTAAAATGTAGGTCTCACTGTAAATAAATTAACTTGAAAAATGTAAGAATATTTATCATACTTTGATATGTTGACTTACGATACTTGGAGTGGGAAGATGATTCCTGTTAACTGAGATCAATGGTTGTCATGGTCAGTGCCTGCTTCCTAGAAATCCAAAGGAATTGTACACCAGTCAACGGTTTCAATCATCATTAAGTTTCAAGTCCCACAGTCAATTTTTAGCTCTGTCTAGATCTAGAAATTACCAGTCTACAATACAATTAAACTTTATTGGCCGTCTGCAAGATAGTAACTGGAGTTAAACAAAAAATAACAAAATCAAGCTCAGATCGACTCCATGGAATGGAGAAATGGGGCCTTATGGCTAAGGTCTCTATGTTTTTTTGTTTATCACTATACCGCATTTTAGGTGGTCACTGACTCATGCATAACAGGGCCTGTTTGCCCATCACAACACCTTCCAATAATTTTTGGTTGCCTGAATGTAAATTTTAGGTTGCCTTGGGCTGTCGGGTAACCAATTCTGCGAGCCCTGCACTGAATAAATATTGTTGAAATATATTTTAGAAAAATGGGTAAACTTGACTCTCAAATATCCAGAACTGAAAACAATGAACAGATGAAGAAGACTTGTTGAAGACTTGTTTTTGACAGAGTTTATTGTACTAATTTCTAATCCTTAACTTTCGTGTTGCTTGAACGAGGCCTCCATTTTTGTTCATTAGGGACCACTAATACTGACATTCTATCAAGGGGTCAGTGATCACATGGAGGTGTATTATTAATTCAACTGCATCCACTGTGAGCATAGGAACGTCGGCGGCTGTAGGCATCTGGTTGTTTTTGTTTTTACTGGACAAGTTGACTTTACATTTCTCTAGCCCACAAGCAATTCAAATAGCCCATGTCTGTTGCAACTTAATCTACAATGTGTAAAGGTGACTGCTTGACACTTGTATTCACTAGCCAACTGGGCTAGTAAAAATGAAAATTCACTAGCCCGGTGCAGTTTTCAGTAGCCATTGTACGCTGGGCTAGTAAAAAATCGAGCCCTGTTGAATGGTATGCTCAAAAATGACAATACTCTTTAAATGTCAACTACATGTTGGTGTTTAATGAACAACAAAAAAGCATAGTTTTCAAAGGATTCCTTGGAGATTTAATGAGGTGAACAATTTTACAAGATGAAATTATTCCAACACCCAGCAATAGCAAGAAGCTTGTGGGTCAGCTAAGCTACTTCCAATACACTTCTGTGACATTCTGTGACATTTTATTCAAGAATAAATTACATATTGGCAAATGTCACATTTGAAAAATAATAAAGTATGAAATTTTGAAGATATTATATTAAAAAGTATTTAGACAAATTTGCACTGCTTTATTCCAACAGGAGTGAATACTACACAAATAGCTGCCGGGTTTAAAAAACACCACTGTAGTGGTAATAATTGTTATAGCAGTTCTTATCCAAACCCCTGTTTTATTTTTTATTTATTTCAAGTGTAGGGGAACCCCGGGATTTAACTTTTAAAAAGCAATGATGATGTACACATAGTGTCAAGTGTATTTCTGCCAAGTTTGAAAGAAATCTCACTAATTGTAGCAGAAAAATAATGATGTTGAAGTTCTCATAATAACAACTGAACTTAGGTTCTGAGCTCTGGCTTCACATAGACCAAATATTTAAAAATTCCAAAACTGCAGAAGAGTATTACTGTAGATCCCCATGTCAAAATTGACATAATTAATGAAGAACGACTTTGATGTTGAACAAACATTAGGCCATATTGTTCTTCACATGGAACTAAAATTTGCATTTCGGGAAAAATGCGATTGAAGTTTTTGACACTTTTGTAAAAGGTTGCATTTATTTTTTCGCACACATCGGGAGAATTATCTCTTTTATTTGTCTTGAGTTATGCTATCTTGTATCTTGAAAGTAATTTTAATTCAGAATTGGAAATTCAACTAAAGTACTTCTGAAAATGCGTAAATGAAAAACATTACAATTTCGGTATAAAAATTGCGGTTTGCCAGTTCGTGATAAGTTGTATGCTTATGATATGTAATCAAAATCGAACTGCTAGAAAATAAGAATTGTCCATGCATCGTTGAGTATGGATGTGACTTATCAAGTCATTTTATATTCAACAACATAATATGTTTGACAAATTCCATAGACATTTTGTGTACTGTTGCTGAATCCTTGCTGAACTCCACTAGTTCTTTAATATGACCCATCTTTTTCCCACACTAATTAAGCAATAAATGTGATTGTGTCTAGTGAAGTTCCACTCACAATCCTCATTATCAACAATTATCATTCATGCTCATATTTTCATAATTACTACAGGGTCCCATGTTGTGAAAACAGAATTCCAAGAGATTTTGTTGCGATTGTGTAATCACCCACTCACTTAATAAGCACTATAAAACCTCCTTGTTCCAAGTGACAAATTTATACTGGTAAATTGCCCAAAAACATGACTTGTCAGGCATGGCTTTTGTGTTGGTTCTGGCCCTACTTAATGTCTATATAAATATAGGCCTCTATGAGCATTCCTGTATTCTCTCTATGTTCACTCTAACCATTCACCAAGTCGCCAATGGCTCCTGGAATTCACATTTGGCTAAAATAAAAAAGACCTCTTTCACCAACATGGCTAAATGAAAATCCTCAAAAAATGTCCATTTTGCAGGATTTTTTTATCGGATTTTGTTGTTTTTTATAGTTTGGCTAAAGAATTTATAATTTGGCTAAACAAGTCAGGAACTTTTAAAGAGTTTGACTAAGAAAAAATTGCCCTAGAGTGAGCATAGTCTCAGTAATACTAAAGAGTAGAATAAGAGGGGGCACAAATATGTGGCAGAGCCAAGCCAAATGAGACATAAGTCGGAAAATTGAAAATTGAGTTTTTTATGGATTATAAAACTACACATTATTATCTTTAAAATGCAACAAAGTCCAGTTTCATACGATGTTTAATTACGAAGTTATTAACAATTAAAGTTTGAACATTTAAAATGCAAGTTTTGAGAAAACTGCATTTGAAAATTGTTTATTCGTATGCATTGACTAAGCAAGGTCATTTTAAATTGCATTTTTAAAACATTTTTTGATCATATATCTGAAAATTGTTAAGGTAGTATGGAAGTTAAATGTATGAACTGTATATTTTTGAAATAACATATATTTTGAAAAAAATTGACCATTCTTAAATTTCTGCCTATTGTGGAAAACTAGCATTTGCGACTTATGTCTCATTTGGTTTGGCTCTGCCACATATGCTGTATGAAAATCATCATTATAATTATTTTTCAATAATCTAACTTTTTACTTGTAAATTTGATGGCTAAAGCTCTACTCAGAAAAACACTGTTTAATGCTATTATTGTTCATCAAAAAAAGGGTGGTGCTAACTTACCTTCTACTCTCGAGGACCTAGGTTCGAACTTGGCTGCACTTTCCCACAACTTATCATCCTGTAAGTGGCGAGGTAAAGTAAAGTAAATCCATTGTCCAAGCCTGGATGTTCATAGGGCTGGAGCTTATTTCCAATTTCTGTAGCGTGAAGCGGATGAGAGTATAATACTCCCCTTGGATTGGACGCTGGTCAATGGCAGGTTACTTCCCAGCAATTTTCCGATACCCATCATACAGGTAGACTGAAGCAATGGGAGTAAAGTGCGTTGCTCAAGTGCACAAGCAACTGGCGTGAGTGAGTCTCGAACCACCAACCTCACCAACTGCTCCCACAACAGGTGGTGAGGAAACGCACTGAATATTAATCAAAATAGCAAAATAAATAAAAAAAACTTATACTTCAAGGCTGCTTATATTGTCAACAATTTAAAATAGTACGCAAATTCATTTTCTAGATTGCTAAATTTCATAACACCTCCAGTAGAAAATTTCTGGGGAAACCACTTATTCTAAGAGGAAATTTGGTAATTCCTAGGGTCCATGAAATTCCTGGATACTTGGAAGCTTTCTGTATTGTTAACTTCAAAGTCAGTCAACTTATTACTGACAACTATAGTAAAGACCCACAGAATTACTTGCCTAATATTTTGGGACACCTAAACTTTGAGGTGGATAACTTTAATTTTGTAATTGTGACAGACAAACTGTTGAGTTGCATATTGGGAACTGCTACTTTTAAGCCCCTTTCACACAGAAAATTCTGCAATGTTACCATAAACATACCGGCATTATTTCAAGTTTAACCCCTTTCACTCAGAGGTCAAATTCTGATAATGTAGTCGTTTCCTGTGTGAAAGATTCCAATGGAAATTCACTTTTGAAGATTTTCATTCATCCAGGTAGAAAACGATAATAAAGTGTACAATAAAACTAATCAACTAGACTTACTGTTTTTTTTTTAATGGAGGCAACAGCATTAGTCGGCCTGACGTTGCCTTGGATAAGACACGATATTGTTGCCTCCATTAAAAAAAACAGTCCAGTTGATTAGTTTTATTGTATACTTCATTATTCCAATGGAAAGAGATTAAAGTGGCAGCCTTTAATTATTGGAGGCGCTGCATTTGTCAATATTTTCACCTTTGCTGAGTTCTTCTTCACCTGGTAAGCTGGCATTATGCACTGGACCCATTTACACTCGTCCTAAACCAGTAGCGGTAATATAACAGTTTCACTCAGCGGTCAAATTCCGGTATGTGATGGTTTACTTTGTGAAAGATTCCAATGGAAAGGTGTAACATTGGCAGCCTTAATTATAGGAGGCGCTGTTTTTGTCAATATTTCCAACTTTGAACTTTGCGTATGGCAGCATTACTATACACTGGACCCATTTACACATCTCTCTTGAACCAGTTACGGTAACTATACTCACTCTAGGGTCAATTTTTTTCTTAGCCAAATTATAATAAAAGGTGGTCGATGTTTTTATCCAAATTATAATTTCTTTAGCCAATTTTTTAAAAACTTTAAAAAAATGGAATGAACAGTTTTTTTTAGGATTTTCATTTACTGTAGCCAATTTGACGAAATTGGTAAATTTTAGCCAAATGTGAATTTCAGTAGCCATCGGAAATTTGGCAAATGGTTAACTATAAAGTGAGCATAGGGTAATATATAAGTTAGTTCTTTATGTCTAGGTTCCGAGGCGGTGAAATACATGATGCACTGTGCTGGCATTAAAAAGAAAGAATCCTTTCACACTAAAGCCAGCATTTGTGAATTACCAAATTATTCACATTTTGCAGAATTCTGCGTGAAAGGGATTCAAGCCAGTTACAATTTAGAAATGGATTCCCGGCTAGAAGGAATGGAAATATTACAAAATTCTGTGAGAATTTACAGTTTTAATTTTTTTTTAACGGACACTAACATCGCCCTCTTTATTTTTGATGTGTTGAATTATAATTAAGATGGAAGTGTGTGAGGTAAGCCAGTACCAGTGGGATACAAAATATTAAAACCTTAGTAGAGGAAATATACCGGTACTGCTGACCTTTTAACTGTGTTTAGATTTGTCTGTTTAATCGTTTCAAATGTCAAAAGTAATAAAAGAAATGTTGAATACTTTTTTAATCATACAGATAATTTATAAGAAAGTTCTGAATCATTAACCGATTTCAAATTCAGTATGTTCAGTTGTTTGAAATTTAAATAGTAAAAGAAAGTATAATGCATACTCCAGGCAATGAGATTCATTGTGACAAGATTCAATATTTCGACATAAAATATGTCATCAGGAATTCACGCCATCATGACAAGATTCAATATTTCGACATAAATTATGACATAATGATAGTGGTGGTCATGGTGGTGATGTGAATCTTGATGAGAATGGTGTTGGACCGTGGTGGGGATGAAGATTACGACAACGCCAACGGTGGTGTTGAGGATGATGATGACGATGACGATGACAAACGCGAAGATAATGGCGGTGGTGATGATGGCAACAACAATGAAGAAATAACAAATCTACAAATACTAGTGATGATTAAAGACATACTATTTTAAACCATGGAAATTGTTATTAATTGTTATTGTTACTGTATACCTTCAGCACATGTCTCTCCTTGAAATCCTTCAGGGCAGGAACATAATTTATGTCGAAATATTGAATCTCGTCATGATGGCATGTATCTCATTGCTTGGAGTATGCATTATACTTTCTTACTTGAAGTTGATTAGTGGACCTTTTGAATAATAAAAAAAAAATTATGTAATATAATTTCTGCCGTCTGTCATGATTTAATTGTTATTTTGGAGAATGTACTCTAGAGGGTGAATTTAAAGGATAAGGGTAATATTATGCCACTATCAGACATATACTGTATATCAAATGTGTTGCTCTAAAGATACATAAAATTATAAATGACCCAACACATCCCTTATACAGTTATTATAAATTTTACCTTTGTGCTCATAGATATCCTTATAGAAACTTTTGTGCCAAATTTCATTCATATTTTTAATACAAAGTCTCAGAAGGCAATTTGATTTTTAATTTTATTTTGTAATCCCTTTTAAATAATTTTAACCCTTAGTATAATTATTGAATGGTGCGATCAGATATAACAAGAGCAACCGCTCACCAGGTCTGCGCTTCCAAAGTGATTTCGGAATGTAAATGCATTTTCAATTATTAATTAACTATAGAACTATTATACTACGTTGCATGATTTAAGGTAGTAGATTTTGCAGGAAAAATGTTTGAAAGAGCCAATTAGGATAAATAATTTTAAATAATTTGAATTTTCATCCGAACTGAAATTAGAAAAGAAATACAATAGCCAGAGCCTATCTTGGTGGGAATCGATCCCATGACCTTCGCTTTTGTAGAACGGTCAGTTAAATGATGTCTTAACGAACCGAGCTACTCATGCGCTTGTTGAAATTAACCGTATTATACACTATTTACGAAATGCGTTTTTGGTTTTGTGGGTGTAGTTTCACCCTGGAGAGTAAGTGAAAATAAGGGCGATGAATGTTTGTTGGGAATGGGGTTTAATTTAGATGTACAAAATTTCGAGCGACACTGGACGCTTTTAAAGTTATGGTCGCAACAACACCAACAATAACAACAACAACGAGAACCTAAGGTCCGCTTCGCGCGGACCTAAAAATTCTGGTTACTCTGGGCATGTGTACCACTTGTAAGTGGCGGTACACATGAACTTCTATTTAATGGACAGGGGAGATGGCGGCTATGGGCAGGGGCGTTGTAGGCTTTTGGAAAAGAGAGGGTCAGAAGGGGGCTGGTAGAGAGTGAAAGTTTTAGGGGGTCTGGGGGCATGCTTGCCCGTGAAATTTTAGTCTTTAGATGTCCAGAAATGGCCTCAGTGGCGTGTTAATGGATCAAATCTTGCCTTGTGATTGCTGAATATTTTCGTTTTATAGACAATGTTTATAATATTGATAAATTTTACTTCCTAAAAAGGGGAAAGGGCCACCCCCCCTAAATCCGCCCCTGATGGGGTGCATTCCATCTCTAAATTCATTCCTGTTTAATTACAGACTTAGAAACGTTTTGTTTTTTGTTTGAAACCAAGGAGATGTAAATACTTGAGGTTTATATATAACAAGCTTAACAACTAAAAGTTGTAAGCCTTTCTCCAGTTCATTTAATCATGATTTGGTGATGTTTAAGAAGTATGAATGTCATTGATAGACCTTGAAATCAATTCCCACTAGAAAGGTAATATCAAGTATTCTAAGTAATGAAAGGTACGATGATCTATATCAATGCCTCAATGGACCTCCTTATCAGATGAATTTTCCAGTTGATCAGCTAATAATACTTGGTTCAGAAGAAACATCACCAAGATTTCCATATTTTTTCGAATTATTTAGGTTATCTGTCTGCTATTTTAGTGAGGATTTTTTTATGTCTTAGAAGAAAATTTTTATTATACTAATTGATGTCTATAATAACTGGAGGTCATAAAATTTTGTATACTGCACTCGTGCAAATAAGCTATGTCAACACTTCTGTTTTGGCTGGGAGACCCCGTTTTTTTATTTCAAGTTGTCAACTCGACCAATTTTATATCTTATGTTTTTTTGCGTATTCTCCAATTTTACAAATAAAATTGCATTTCTTATGCATTTTTTTAAACAATACATATTATGAACAACTCTATTTATGTTAGGTTTATGTTATCAATTATAGTAGGCTTTTTTAGGTTTAAAAGGCCTCTCACAATATGAATGTGTGTGAGTGTGCTGCTACGTTACAAGCGTCCGTTTTTACATGTTTTTTTTAAAGACGAAATAAAATGTCCTCTCCCATTATTATATCCATCCACTAGGAGAATGATTCTCCTCATAAAATGTCAGGGATGTCACCACCCGTCCGGCACTCGACTTTTCCGTCCGGTATTTCTAGACTAGCGACCACCACTATTATTCCTAAGCATTTCTAGGCTAGCGACCACCACTATTATATCTACCCTTAACAATTGCCAGTTTCAATAAAATATGTGATGATATGTCAAAAAACAATAGAAATCCTAGCCTTATGACTAAAACAAAAGATTACAGCTTTTATTCTATGGTCACGTTTTGTAATGTAATGAAATAACTGCTCTTCTTTATTGTTCATCGCACGCTTGAATAGCATGCGTCATTGTGTGCATATGGGTGTGTCACGGTTCACGAAAAGGGGGACGCTGTTTGCCGTCCGGCACTCAAAAAAGCTAGTGACATCCCTGTAATGTGATGGGAAAAAACAATCCTCATAACAACCTCCCACATCCCCCATCCCTTGGGCCCATACCAACTCAATGTTTTGTGCCATGTTCTCTAATTTTTTTTATTGTCAATGTTGGTATGATAAGTACCCCTCTAAACTTGAACTTTTTCTTGAGAGCCACAACAGTAAGCATCCTTCCCGAGTGACATAAGTACCCTTCTTCAACAAGCATCCAGTTGGTTTAAGACTGTGATTCTGATTTAATTCGTGAAACAACAGTCATCAGCTACCAAATGCGTTCCATAGTACACAGATTGTCATACCTGATGTTTGAATCCCCGTCTTGGCAAAAACTTCACTGTTGTGTGATTTTTACCACATTATATGGCCATATAATTATCTGGTTGTCTGTTTTCAGTTGCATGTGATTGGCTGTTAAATCCACTTGAAAAAAGTTAACACGTCCACCCCACCAGAAAAAGGGGCCCTCTTTCACACAATCCTGGATCCACCCTTTCATTGTTAATGTACAGTACAATAAATTGATATTCCCTGAATATGATTAACTGATAACGTTGGGTTTCTTTAAACCTTAATACAACAAAAACTACAAACATTACCACTTATGTAAACATTTTTAAACAAAAATACTACTGTGTGAAGTAAAAGCCTTCACCGCAAAGTGCATATAGACACTTGTCAGAATTTAAAGGGAATTTTATCCAAATTGTTTCATACTGTAGCTTTAGACTGGAAAAACTGGCCTCCAACATTGTCTGCCCCATTTTCACAGTGGTATTTTATTGGATGATTTTTTTTTCATAATTAATTGTCCAGGGTTCAATTTTGTCCTACATTTATTTACAAGCACCCTTGAATTGTTACTAAATCTGAATTAGACACTTGCTAGAATTTAAAGGGAATACCCAAACTGTTTAGTCTAGCTTCCTCTATTCAAGTCGGTTGCAGGAAAGTTTTAATTATATCGCCCCTTGTCGCCCATCCATCAACGACCGCAAGAATTTCACTTTTGTTTTTACCCTGGTTTTTAAGTTTTGCCAATCATCTTCATAAGTTAGTAAACCATTTATTGAAGTTTGCAATTAAATCACAAGTTTTCTTTAATCAATGACAAAATATTTTTTTTTAGAATTTTTGATAAAAATGTAAACTCTTTCATAGTTTATAATTTTAGCAGAATAAATTTACTTTAAGTGTTCAAATACTGTAAAATTTTTTCACTTTTATGGCGTTAATTATGCAATATTTCCAAATAATTTTTTTTTTTTTAATTTGCTTTTTATGTATATTTCAATAACACTGACATGGAATCCCAGTATAAAACAAAACATGATACTTTAAACGAGTGTTGGAACGATTGTTGAGTGGGTTTATATAGAGTGCATACTAGATGACTATACATAGTTCTGTTAAATTATTTTTTAATTAGTAGAAACTCATTACAAATTAATTTCTTAATTAAAGAATTTTTTTTTTGTCAATTTTTAGAAATGATCTGTGCAAAATTAGGGGAAAATATCTTATAATTTCTATGTTACATTTTATAAATTTTTTTCCAAATAAGCAAGTTCACTTAAAAATCTAATTGTCAGAGCTCCCAAGTCTCCAGGATTGTCCTGGAGTCTCCAGGAATTTTGGATCATCTCCCGGCTCCCGGAATTATGAAATTTTCTCCCGGAATTTAATTTTCTACAGGAAATTCTCCAGGTTTTGTAAAAGTTTCACAATTAGTGCATAAATTGGCCTATTTATTTAAAAATATTGGTTGAAACTAAGCAACTATGAAGTTCAGTAATGTTTTGGGGAACAGTTAACCCATTTTAGCAGTGAAAATATATGTAAGAAACTATCATTTTATAACAGGCAAGGTGTTGAGCTTATAAATAAAGGTATATTTCAGGAAGAGTAGACATTACAAACAGTGGTAGGATGACCACGAGTAAATCGCCAGGAATTATGTTTTTCCAACTTGGGTCCTCTGAATTGTCATTTTTCAAGTGATAATGCAAATAATAACTTTAACCATAAGTGGAATATTCCATAAACTCTACCTAGACCAGAATGTAGGGTTCAGCTCAACAGTTTTGGTTTCTGACTAAATTTGAAATCATTAGGTCTACTTGAAAAATTGATAAATAATAAGTTTCTCTGTTCTATCAATGGTCTAACCATCTGCCATTGTAATTTTACTTTCGTTATGAATGTGAAAACTAAATAAAAATGGAAGAGTTGGCTTATTGGATATAAATTGGTAATTGTAATCGTAAGTCTTATTAAGTTTGTACAGATCTGAATTCAGCCAAATCAATCATATCTATGAAATAATTTCAAAGTATTATATAATTTATATTATCTTACACTGTCAACTTGACCACTCCTGGATCATCAATTTTGTTTGAAGTAATGTCATGTTAAGCCAGCTGCCGGCGCAAAATCCAACTATGCTGATTGGTAATTAAATTGTAATTGTAAGTCTCATTAAGTTTGTACAGGTCTGAATTCAGCCAAATCATATCTATGGAAATAATTGAAAAGTATTATATAATTTTATATTATGTTACATTGTCAACTCTGCCAAAACATGACCACCCCTTGACCATCCGTACAAAATCCAGATATGCCGATTTTTAAACCAGCTAAAAATTAGTCTTAAATGTCTTGATTATTATTTTAATTTATGAGTCTTCAATATTGTTAACAAATTTTATTTTTTAATTTGATAGAAAGTGGAGAGCTCACAGAACTTCAAATTGCATACGTCTGTCGGGAAACATTAACGGGACTAGCATATATGCACAATAAAGGAAAAATGCATAGGGATATAAAGGTATACATTTTGTTTGTTTTACTAAAATACTAATACAAATAAATAATATTGAAACCACTGTAACTCCACAATGTTCGTGTTTCCGCAGGAAAAAATTATCCTATAAATTATCCCGATAAAAATTATTCGATAAAAGTGCTGCAAAAACGGGTGTTTAACCTTTTCTGACGTAATAAAATTATCCGATAATTATCCAATAATATTCCGATAATTATCCGATAATTGACCTAAATGCAATAATTTTTTACCTTTGACACACAGTCAACTTTGTTCTTGCTTTTGGTGCTTTTTGCGAGGATTTTACCGCAATGCAACCAGGGTACCATGCGAGGAAAATGGAAATCTCCAAAAAATCACCGGAAGTTAGTGGACTCGCAATGCATTATGGTATACACTGAGTTTGCGCAGTTATAGTTTTTAAAATTGGTTTGATTGGATGATATTTTATCGGATAATCCGAAATTCTTTCGGAAACACGGCCAATGTTGTTATGCTCCATTTTCTTAAGCCTCATTACAAGTGGAATTACTTTGGTAAGACTGGCTCGCCTTTTAGTTTGACTGGAAAAAGTGATGTGCTAACAGCCTAGAAAATTTTGCTTCCCTACTGCCAGTTAGTTGTCCAGAGTGAAATTTACAGGGCTAGTTTAACCAGCCAGGAAAGTCCCATGTGAACAGCGTGATTCTGTTAAAAACCCGAGTCACTGAATTTGATCACAATTTGATGAACTTTTACCACTCGTTGGGTAGTAAATTGAACCCCTCTTGGTGGCCCATCTCCACAAATTTCAATCATCATGCATACTTGCACTTGTCCCAGTTATATTTATATTGACTGTCTTCTTGTTTTTCATACTTGCTTTTCCTTAATTTTATCAGCCATTTTATTAATAGGAATTTCTTGTTTAAACATGCTGTATTTGAATACACATAACAATGTTGTACATGCTTTTTTTCATTAGAGACGATATAATAAAAAAGTAGAAGTAGGGTCATCATTTAGCGCCCTCAATATTTAGTTTAAATGACTCACTAAGCTTTGCTACATCCCGTGGCAATGCTAACCGAGTTGAAAAGTCCAAGTGCGAATGATTGTCACATTTACCTATTGGAATGTTAACCATGATCTTGGTTAAATCTTTGTACTTGTATCTAGTGAGAATGGGGCTTTAATTGCTTATTAACATTATATAATAGAAAATATGAACCAGTAGTTTAACATAATTTATTAATAACCAGAAGCACCTGGTCAAGTACCAAATTCACAAGTACTATTCTTTTATTACAAAGTTTTCAGGGTCATCCACACTTCATTGCTATTTCAGGAAATTGTGTAATAATCCAAAAATATATTGCAAAGGTTTTGTTATGTTTACAATGCAATTGGGAATAAAGTATGACATGTGTCAAATTAAGAACCAGTGTAGGTTAAATTTCTGTCTATATTAGCCCATAAATTATTGAAAACAAATTATTTAATAACAATTGTTAGTGTTTTTTTTTATTGACAGAATCAATCATGAAGTACTGTACAAATTTGACAAGAGACTACTGAAAGACTAAAGTCTGATTTTTATTGTAATTGTTTTTAAATTTAGTTAACTAAATTGGCCTATAGACATCAAATATTTATTCATGATAAAAACGTAATAAAGGCAAATACTGTATGTTTCATTGTTGCTTGGAAAAATGTGTAAAACTATTTTGATGAACAAAAAGTGTGCAAATGTTTACTCTGAGTTTATGAGTAACCTGTAAAAGATCTTACAACAAGGCTGGCAGAAGCGGGCCGGCTGGTGAGGCATTTGCCGGACCACTTTTTGACAAATGTAAAAACAAAATTAAAAAAAAAAAATGTAATATAATATCTGGATTCTCAAACTTTGCCTGACCACTTTTATAATGCTTCCGCCAGTTCTGTACAAAATTATGAAAACAGGGAGCATACATGGGTCTATGCTAATCTTGAAGTTGGCAATCTTGAAACTTGGTATTTTTCAATCCAATTAAACCAGACTGTACAGAAAAAAAACATTATTTTTGGAATTGTTTCCAGGATTTTGAATGATCAGGCTAGTCGTGGCAAAAACACCAAGTTGTCACACAGGAAGTTATTAAGAAATATGTAAATAAACAACCGGAAATTTAAAGAAATACGAAGGATTTGTTTGTATATTTTGTCCAATAACTTACTTAAGCTTACGAAAAGTGTAGCATTGCGATAACAAAAACTCAATTTTCAATTTTCCTACAACTTAGTAGTTTTGCCGTGACATGCCTCAAATGTTTTAAATGTTTAATTAATTGCTATGTTACTGTAATAATAATAATAATTAATAATTAATTAATGTTTAATTAATTGCTATGTTACTGTAATAATAATACTGTAAATGTTTTGCTTTTCCATTTCAGGGTGCAAATATATTACTTACCGATAATGGTGACGTCAAGTTAGGTAAGATGTAGATGTAGATCCCTTGATTTTTGTGCGCTCTTAATTTTTTGTGAATTTCGTGATACCATGATAGTCGTGAAAATTAAGGGCCACGACAGTCTCAAAGTAAAATACCTTATGAATGTGTCATGTGAAGGCCTATGCATGTCCTACGAAAGCAAATCCTTCGTAGCAACTACTATTGAGGCCGTCGGAGCGAAGGCAATATAGTCCAGGCCTAGTCAATAGACCGAATTAGCGATGGCCTGTGACGTCACAAAAACTCGCCGTCGTGGGTACAAGAACAAAAACAAACCGTGAAGTCCTATCTCATAACATAGGGCGAGTGTGAATGTTACCCAAAAATTTAATTGAAATACACATTGAAATTAGCAACTATGATCATTATTAAAGCATTAGTAAACATCTACCATAATCTAAGATTAAGTATAACACAGTTGATCTGGTTTTAATTTACATTTAAAAGGAAATAATTACATCATTTAAGCTAGGCCAAAAGTTGGATCTCCGTTGATCCACTCAGGAGAGCTAAGCCGCTATGTGCACTAGCCGATCAGCACTGTCTGCATGGTTCGGGCCTAAAACCATTCATTGTTCTCAGCAAATTTGGCAGGTTTAATTAAATTCAATTTAAATAAAACTAAGCATAGAGTAGTGTAAAGAGGATTTATGAATGTATACCAATGGTTTGGAATGAGTTATCAACGAAGAAATACAAATACATAAACTTTAAATTTGTCCTTTCTTAGCTCCTTTTACACAGCAAAGTATAGAAAATAGCGCCTCCTATTTATTTTTATACCCACGAAACCAGATGTAAACAAGATTGCTAATTCAGTGTATTGTGTAGCAGTTACCTTTATGCTGAGAGATATTTGCCAACACCTACTGTACCTTAAAATTTGGTTGCAGGTTTAAGTGTGATTAAGTAGCTCGGGGAAAGTTATGTGACTTCTAACCCCAAGATCATCAAACATTCATGTTTATAACATGCTTTAAAAAACATGTTGAATACCATGACCTTTAGATTGTTTCAGTCTGGATTGCAAAACAAAATAAAGATGCTTTAATATTGTTTCAAATGCTTTGAAAAAAATCTGTTAATCCCCAACAATAGAGGGGGTTATTATTATTGTTTCAAGGAACTTGATCATTTGCCATGTGAGTACAGTAGTATACCAACTAAGAAAGTATAATGCATGCTCCAAGCAATGAGATACACGCCATCGTGACATGATTCAATATTTCAACATAAATTATGTCATCATCAGGAATGATGAAATTTATTAAATCTTGTCACTATGGCATGTATCTCATTGCTTAGAGTATACTTTCTTACTTAAAGTTGATTAGTGGACCTTTCAGATTTTAGTTTACCAACCATATTGTAGCTGGCGATATACAATGCAATATGACACTATCAAAAAAGTCCCAGGCAGCCCAAGCAACACCCAGTTGGACGAGACAAGTAATCTAGTCCCTGGCAGTGAACATCACAATTTTAATCTTAAACGGTAAAAAGAAAAATAGAAAATATTATAAAAGTGTGAAACATTACCAATAGGGGCCATTCAACAATTACATACACATTTTTTTTTGGCAAATTTGACCATCCTCCAACCCTTGTTGCTATTTGTATTTTCAGCATGCACCACCTCCTCCACCCCTATACATACCCATTGTTATTGTTGTTCTTAATCAGTAATTTTTTTGATAACCTGCATATATTATGCATACATAGATCTCATCCTTGCCCCCCCCCCTCTCTCCATACACATGCGTTTTATCACACCATCCCCACACTACACTGTGTGTATGTAATTGATGCATTCCCCAATAGTGAAATCTGAACATTGAACATGGATAAATACCCTCAATTTATTTACCACATTTTATTCTGATATTGTCTATTAGGAGTGAATACTGCAGTTTAGATGATAATTGATAAAATTAATTTAAATTTCACAATTTTTATAAACAAATTTTTTATCTGAACTAAACATTGATCCTCACCTAATGTGATGTTTTTCTCGAAATCGTAAAAATCTGAAAAAAAAAACACAAAGAAACATTGGAGCAGTTGTAAATAATTTAGAGTTTTCTACTCGACAACCATAATAAATGTCCTTGAAATTTTTTTTCTGAAATATTAGTATCATATACAATGATTTAATGTAGTGATGAACTCTTAATGACCTAAGATAGACTAAACATGTTTTCACACACAAACAAATTGCAAGTGTTCCATAATAACTGCAGTGAATACACACTTGTAGAATGAGCCTATTTTAAGCATTTTGTTCAAGCAGTACCTGTATCTGTAAAATGTTTAATTCTCTAACTGGTTGTTACACGTATTATAATTGACCATGGCTACTTTATGCAAAAGTCATAGACTTTTTACCGTGTCTGCCAAGGATCCCAGCCAATATTAATTAGGAAACTGTTAGTATAAATCTTATCTATACCTGTGTGTAATTTTTAAGGGATTCCAGAAGTTAATTTTGATGCATCATATGGATTAAAAGACACTATGTAATCCGAAAGGTCCACTATTCAACTTCAAGTAAGAAACTATAATAATATATCAGGAGGGCATAAAAAAATTGCCCGTACTTTGGTGATGCATTGCTCCACTGTACTTTGGTCAAACTATTTAAAACTGTACACATTCAAATGACATTATGTTGGTATTATTATTAACCAATTTTCAAGTCCATAGCCCTAGTAGTTTTTATACAGGGCTAAAATGAAAACATAGCCTCCAAAACACGTGTTCCGGTGACCCACATTATATCGCGCATCAGCTGTCATGAGTAGAGCACACGATGAGCCTGTATGACACACATCAATCAAGGATCATATGAACAAAATTGTCTGGCACTAGTGTTTAACTTAAACTTTAAGACACTCTTCTGCCAGTTAAGTATGAGTTTTGTTGAATCAAGATATTTTTTTTCTGGTGCGAACAAGGAATTGATAGCAACATGTTTCAAAAAAGTGCCGGAGAGAGAAAAATTGTGAAAGTCTTTACTTCATGAGGAAAAAAAAAACTGGAATAAAAGTTCAGTTACCAATACGATTAGAAAATTTGAAAGAACAGGCATTCTAGAAGGGAAGCTGTGCAGTGGACGTCGACCCAAAACTGTTTGCTCCAAAAAACTATTTTCATAATATGGAAAAAGCACTTTGTTCACAGAAGACAAATATCCCGCATTGACAAATTGCAGGGACAGATTGTGATGAACCTCTAGTATCTCTGAGTTCTGTGAGAAATATGACCAAAGAACAGGAATTACAATTGTACAACAAACACAAATTTTACATATGATAATGGTTTGACAGAAAAGAAAATAGTTTCACAGAAACCTTTAAAATAAGTTTTCGAGGAGAAAAAGAATGGCATCATGAATTAAAATGATTCCATTTTAGATTGCGTGCAATAGACATAGCCAAATCTCTGGAATTTTCGTTTTTGACTCATTATATTGATTTTGGTTCCATGAACAGAATTCGTAATGGATGAATTTGTAATTTGGTCTGTATACTTAGAACATGATGTTCCTTGAGTGTGTACATTTTTAGAAACTGAGGAAAAAGGGTTTTGAAGATATCCAGTGTCAAAGTACGGCACTTTTTTTATGCCCACCCCGGTATACACAAAGCAATGAGATACACATCATCGTCACAGGATTCAATATTTAGATATGTCATCATTAGGTTGATGACATAATTTATGTCCAAATATTTAATCTTGTCATGATGGCATGTATATCATTGCTTGGAGTTGTATTATACTTTCTTACCTTTACAATAAAATTTAATGACAAAACAAAACAAGAAATGATAATTCATTAACATTAAAGAAACATTATCTGATACATTGCTAAAGGGATGTTAACACTTTTTGATATGTCATCAAGTGGTAATCCATACAGTACATCTGCACACATTTGTAATAACCTATGCCAAAAGTTGTGACAAAACATCGTATGTCAGTTCCACCACAGACGTAGTGGATACACATCTGTAATACAAGGATGCCAAAAGTTTCTTATGATAAAACATCATGTTAGTCCGTACATCCGCGATTGTTACACATTGGTTACAAGAGATGCCAAAATTTGTATTGTGATCATATGGTAATTTCTACATCTGCAATACTTACACATCTGTAATATGAGGGATGTCGAAAATTAATCATGGTACATCATATGATAGTCATACATCCGCAATGAGTATAAACCGTAATACAATGGGATGGCAAAAATTGTAAAAAAAAAATATGGTAGTCCATAATGATTCATATATTTATTCATCTGTACAAGAGATGCTAAAATGTTTAATTTAATTGTGATACAACATCATGGTATTATAGTTCATAATCCGCGATACACACCCGTCAATAATGGATGCCAAAAGTTGACTGATAAAACATCATATGGCAGTACATATCCATGTTAGATACACATACAATACAAGTTATGCCAAAATCTGTGCTAAATATGGTAGCCGGTACATCCGTGATGGATGGGGAACACAATAGAAGTGAATATCTTTTGTCAATTCATAGTAAAATACTAGCAAATAGCAAGCTGACCACATTGATGTCACGCAACAGCAGTCAGTTATTATCCCATTAAAACCTTTTCGTAAAAAGGAAAAGAGATATTAACTTGTAAAAGTAGCCAAATTATGGATCTATTAGGGATATTAGTCAGTTCATGATGGTAATATTAAACTCTCTATTCAATGATCACAGTATAATGTGTGTGGGACGTATGCCCAAGCGGTTGACAGAGGTCCCAAGTTTTAAAAACAGAATTCCTGGAGATTTTCTTGTCGTCGTCCACTACCACTGTTTGTAATGTTTACCCTCATAAAATATATGTAAAAATACCATTTTTATGAGCTCAACACCTTGCCTGTTATGAAATGATAGTTTCCTAACATGTATTGTCAGTGCTAAAATGTGCTATTACTGTTCCACAAAACATTACAGAATTCCATAGTTGCTTACTTTCAACCAATATTTTGAAATAAATAGACCAGTTTATTCTCTGATTGTGAAAATTTTACAAAACCTGAAGAATTTCCTGGTAAAAACTAATTCCTGGAGAAAATATAATAATTTCGGGAGCCCGGGAGATGATCCAAAATTCTTGGAAACTCCAGGACAATCCTGGAGACTTGGGAGCTCTGAGTTAAGGCAGGGAAATCGCGTACCCTAAAAAAGACAACAGCACCGATTTAAGGTCCTTTGTACTGTACCTGATTCTGATGGTGGAACAGTAATTCTCAGATAGCGACTGTAAACCCTGGGCTAGAAATTAACGGTCGCCCGATTGCCAGTGATGACTACTGTATAACATGCCCTTGGCAACTAACATTTGTAAATATCAACCTGTTTGGCAACCAACAACAATTTTGAAAATTCTTTATTCACTTTGTGTGATCTACAATTTTTTTACAAGGAATATTTCCAAATTTTCCATAAGAAAAAAACCATTTTCTAAATCGGTAAAATAGAATTGATGTTACCAATGTTTTTTGTGGAAGCATTTGGTGTAGTGGTTGCATTTCAAACTTCCAGTCACAAAGTCGGGGGTTCAAGGTTTTGATAGCCTGTTTGTGTTTGTAGGCAAGAAATTTTATCCATGTTGCCTCTCTCCGCCAGGAGTATAGCGGATACCTGGGAAGTACAAATGGCATGCACTGATTGCGTTGCAACATTATGGTATGAATTCTGGTCTTTAGGTGTTTGTTCTAGTAACTGGGAGTAATAGTTGTGAAGCAAAAGGCCTTGGCAATAAGCGCTATATAAATGTCACATGAATAACTGCCAACCCTACCGATTTTGGCAGTAGGCTACTGCTTTTTCGACCCTCCTACTGCCTACCGCTTTTTGAATTTTAATAGCAAAATAAAAATGTACACAATGAAACTGTGAAATCCACTAAAAAAAAAAACCATGAAAATATGTATTGAATTGACACTAAAAGTAAGCAATTTTGGCCTAAATTCCCCACAATAACGGGAATCGGGGGATATATATTTTTTTTTTTTTTTTTCTCATCAAAGTAAAATGCGGTAACAAGAGGGCGCTGGTGCATTCGTATTTCAACAACTTGGCGACGAGATTGCCTACCGCTTTCAAGAGTACAATTGTTGGCAAAGGTATGCATATGATCTGCACCACAAAGGTTGTTTTTCGGTTATAAAAATTTCATAGATTCAAAATCTTTGAATAGAGTGTCCTGTTTTAACTTCCAATTTAAGAATAATTCTGATAGATATGGACATTATCAGTACAACTCAAACAGGAATACCCGGATTTTTTCACTTAAAGAGGAAAAGGAAATTGCAAGTCCCAGATGATGTTATCAGTAAAATACTTACAGTTGCTGATCATAGGTTATCAGATTTTAGATTAGAATTTATAGTGTAATCATCAGCAAATATATCTGTTTCTAACGATTTAATCAGCCCGTACGGGAAGCAATGCATAAACTTGGATTGTGTCTCCGGGGAAAAGGTACCCAAGCTGCAGAGTGCTAATGATTGAATCAAACAGCAAGTGAAGTAATGTGTTAGCGTGGATTGTGTCTTAGGGGAAGAGATACCCCTAGCCAGCTTGTCAGTGATTTGATCTGTATGGGAAGTAATGCTGTTTGTCCCAAGGGAGGTGGTGTCCTGAGCCACAGTTTTTTTACAGGCTTCCTGATGAATGAGTGAACAAATGCTTGCGTCGTTCACCTTGGAGACATGCGGAGATGTGGTTGGCTTTAGAATGTTTATACAGCTTGTATCCAACTTCCTAGTAAAATAGTAATAGACTGTATCTGCTTCTTATGACTGCATAATTATTATTTTAAAGAGGCAATTTTTTTAGTGATGTTGTTTATTAAAGAATATTTAAGAATAGAACAAATCAAATCAAGCTACAGTATAACCCCATAAAATGGAGAACTGAGACTCTGTGGATAAAGTCTGCTATTTGTTTAATGTATAGCATGGACCTTGCTCAGTAATACTGTTCCAATGTTCAATATAATAATAATAGTTTTTTATTTATATAGCGTCTTATACTTAATAGTCTCAAGGTGCTGTGGACTAGATGTTACACATTCATATGACTTTCTACTCCCCTAAGGGTCACGTCATGTCATGCAGCATGTACTGGCTTGCACTTGCGCCCATTCGTCTGTCCACAGCAGGGGTAATGTATAAACCAGTACATCGGGGTAACCCCCTACTTGTATCAAAAGGTGTACTGGGTTCTTTAAAGTGCACACGTGTCGTATGTGTACAATGGGCCTATAGTTTATAGTTCTTATCCAAGAAGACTTGTTCCACCATCAGAACTATGGTGCGAGCGGGTCTCGAACCCATGCTGCTGTTATTGCTATGGTTCACGATTCTCCTGCCTTAACCGTTCGGCCATGCGACCCGCACAAGTTTAGCTAGCCCTATTGTATGTGAGCAAACATTTATAACACCCTTTAAGAAATCACCTAAATCATCTATTGAACCCAATGATCAATGCATACATTCCTAGAATATACCCACCAAATTTCAGCCAGATTCATCAAAGGGTAAAGTGTGGAGTAGTGATTTTAACGTTTGTCCACAATATGAAGCTACTTAACATTTCGATTGATGTGCTTCGATCGTCCTCAGGAGTTAATTTGGTTTTATCAATTAGTTTATACTTGTAACTTACATTACTGATTTTTTGCATCAAAACATAGAATAATATCTTGATGAAACTTTGGTTTAATCATAGATATTTTTGATCTTTTTCAGCTGATTTTGGAGTTTCTGCACAAATAACACAAACAATAGCAAAGAGAAAATCATTCATCGGCACTCCATATTGGATGGCTCCAGAGGTTGCTGCAGTAGAGCGTAAGGGAGGCTACAATTTCCAGGTAGGTAACTCCTCATTAAGTTTTTAATTAGCTAATTAGATAATTGCACTATAGCGTGTCAATGCTGCATTCGTAGGATGTTGCTTGATGTCTTGGTTCACGGTCAAGCATAAGTGCAGAGACTAATTCTGAATTCATTACACCCACACAAGCAACTGGTGTTCACTGTATTTCGAAGTTTTTAGGAGATATTGCACAGTGGCGGATCTAAGGGGGGTCCTGGGGGTCACGTGACCCTCCCCCCCCTTGGTGAAATTTTGAGGGTCACAAGGTCTGTGTGACCCCTAATAAATTTCAAATAATAAAGTGTGATTTACTTGTAAAACTTAAATTTAAATTAAATTCTCGTGGCTTAGAAAATGTTTATATTCAGCTGGAAGAATGCCTACTTACTGTATAAGGATTAATGGTGGTGCACTTTACCATAACTTTATTTCATACACTTTTGTTAAATTTTACCCAGCGTGATCTTAAATGAGCCAGGGGAGCTGACCTTTTTTTTTTTTTATTGCTTGTCAGAAAAATTGCCAACCACGGCCACCCGGAGTGGAGAAGTGTGACCCCCCTTTCGGTCGATCCTGGATCCGCCTCTGTTGCACATTAAAAATTAGGCCTAAATAATACTGTAAGCTTTGTTGCTGCCTAAGTCTGACCATCAACAAAATCTCGAAAATCATTGGTTTTTTTTTATTTCACTTTCTTCCAAATCATTTGCTAAATACATAGTAAATCCTGGACATTTCAGGAAATGAAAATAATTAACAAAGGAATCAAAAGAATTGCATAAAATGCAATACTGTAAATATTCCTATTAAAGGTTGTACTGTCCCATTCTGTTTAGACAAATCAGCAAATTATTTATTAAGGAACTTTTTTCATATTGTGAGATTTGGCAAGTTAGCGGCTAAAGAAATTTGAGTATGAAAGGGATAGTTAAGTGTGGGTCCAAGGCCTGTTTCAGACCCAGAATTTATTTAATGAATGCTTATCAATGAAATGGCTTTTCGAGATTTAAGACTGCATGTCCGAGAAAACCAGGCAGTATGACAAAATCGGGGAGAATGAGGGTTGGCAATTTTCATTCATATTTTCAGTTTTAAGTTGACTGCACTCAAGATTCAT
>JAOTQE010050000.1:0-21108 GCA_025631205.1 Nesometra sesokonis
GATTATTCTTCATTCATTATTATAGATGTCATTATTGTGTAACTGAGGGGCTACAGAGACAGGCCTTATGGTCTCTAAGTAGCTCCTCGGCCAATCTTGTATTTCTGTGCTGTTTTTTACTCTGTGTAATTTTGATTGGCCAATAAATGTTTATTTGATTTGATTTGATTTGATTTGAAAGAAAAAGATGCTCTTGATGAGTTATCTTACGTTATGTAAAATGTGAACTTGCACTTAAAGGCATGTCTTTAAACAAAGCTCCAGGTTGTGATAGTATTACTGTTGAATTTTATGAATAATTTTGGGACAAAATTGGAGATAGCATGGTTTGTAATTCTTTTAATTTTGGCTATACGCAAGATTTATATGAATGTAAAATTCTCACTTAAGAAAGCACCTTTTATTTTTGATTAAGTTATTGACAATGATTTTATTGAAAGAGTTGAATGATGCTGTTTTCAATGTTAGAGCATGGACCTTAATAGGTCCATGGTTATATTAATCGAATCACATTTTAAATGTTCAAGAGAATAATTCTGATATTTTGTAACATCCAAACTAAAAATATTCATAAAGATATTATCTCACTAACTTACACTATCCCGTATCGAAAAATTATAATATATAGACATAATATATCATTGTTTGAAATGAGATTGAAATAAAAGTGGGTGAAATCCCCACAAAAGAGAGAGAGAGAGAAAAAAAACTTGCACTATGATCCCGATAAAAAGGCAAAAAAGATGGGAAGAAATATTCTCTTTTGACATAACATGGGAAGAAGTTTGGAAAAGAAAGGTTTATGATATGAAAGAGAGAAAACTAGCTCAGTTTAATTTTAAGCTCACAGAATTATTCCAACTAACAATAGACTATTTAAATAGAAGCTTGGACGAAGCAAAAATTGCCCTGAATATAATATTGTCGAAAATGAAAAACATGATTGTGTATCAGCCCAAGAAGTATGGTCAATTATAATTATTCCTTTCAGCTCCGAATAAACGAAGATTTAGAATCACCAGTTTGATTCATGGGCGTCGATTTCTTTTCAATGTGGGGGGATATGATACCAATTGTCTCCCACTTTTTGTAAATGTAAGAGAAAAAAGTAAAAGTTGAAAAACCGGTAAGCCTTTCATCTTTTTATCAATAAAATTATTGTATAATTGACCCTAAAATTAGAAGAAATACAGACGGAGAAATGATTTCTTTTTTTTTTTTGCCTGTCAAAACCAAACCGGAAACCACGGCTACCCGGACCTCCTCGTTGCGCGCGCCACCATTGCAACATCTTGTCTTTGCCCCCTCCACTTTTCAACTCAAATTGACGCTCTTGGTTTGATTGAGGCAATCGATCTGTTCTCAGAGTTTAGAGGGCGCTTGACTGTTAAAAATATTTTTAGTTTTGAATAAACATAATTCCCAAATTTGCTGATATTCCTTCAATTACGTTTTATGAACCAAACAATTTTCTCCATAATTTCAACATTCTAAATTTGAATATATTTTCAAAATTTAAATAATTATAAATATTTTTGAATGTTGTTTTACGGTCTGTAGGTAAGAGGTCACCATCATCATCATCATCATCATCATCATCATCATAAGCGTTGTGATTTTGAAAAAAAAATCCCCAAATCTGTGTGAGACAGGAGCGTCCAGATCTAATGAAGAAGTTAAACAATAGCCTTCTTTGCAAACTTCTTTACAGATGGGAAGAAGAAAAAGAAGAAGAATGAGAAGGAGAAAGAGAAGAAGAAAAAAGGAGGAGGAGGCGGAGGCGGCGGCGGCGGCAGAGGAGGAGGAGGAGGAGGAGGAAGAAGAGGAAGAAGAAGAAGAAGAATAAGGAGGAGGGGGAGGAGAATGAGAAGGAGAAGGAGGAGGAGTAAAAAAGGAGAAATAGAAGGAAAAGGGGAAGGGAAAGGAGAAGGGGAAGTTGAAGGAGGAGGAGAAGGAGGAGAGGGAAAAGGAGAAGGAGAATGATGAAGAAAGACAAGGAGAAGGATAAGGAGAAGGAGTAGAAGAAGTAGGAGGAGAAGGAGAATAGAAAGGGAAAGGAAAAGGAGAAGAAGGAGGGGAAAGGGAGAGGGAGAAGGAGAAGAAGAATGAAGAAGATTGACAAGGAGAAGGATAAGAAGGAGAAAAAGGAGAAGGAGAAGGGTTTAGAAAGGAAGGAGAAGAAGAAGGAGGGGAAAGGAAGAGGGAGGAGGAGAATGAAGACAAGGAGAAGGAGAAGAAGAAGAAGAAGGAGAAGGAGAAGAAGGAGAAGGAGAAGAAGGAGGAGAACAAGTAGAATGTTAGTGCCTATTATTGACTCCTTACAAAAAGCATTAAATTTAAGAAGCACATTTACTTCAGAGTCAAAGAAAGCGGTAAAAAATAAGAAATATATTAAATAAACTGTACAGTGTTTGCATTATTTTACTTAAATACAAAATACGAAAACGAAAACGGATACGTCACACTCCAATTTTTGAAAATTCCTAAATGTGTTAAAAAATGATTCAAATTTTCTACCTATGAATTGTTGATGATCGTCGTAGAATACTGACTAACTGTGACAGATATTTAAAGTGTTCTATTCAAATGTTACAACAATGTATGACGATCCGTTTTTGTATTCATGTTTCGTAAATATGCGAAAGCTCACTAATTTCATTGTTTTGTTGGTTAGGTAGGCTAGTTTAATGGTCATACATTTATGACATCTGAGAACATCATTACCCCGACCCACCCTCGGTAAACTACGGTAACGTCACAGAACAGCTCTACCAGCGGTTTTGAACTATTAGAAGGAGAAGGAGAATGAAGAAGAAAGACAAGGAGAAGGAGAAAAAGAAGGGGAAGGAGTAGAAGAAATAGGAGGAGAAAGAGAATAGGAAGGGGAAGGAGAAGGAAAAGAAGGAGGGGAAAGGGAGAGGGAGAAGGAGAATGAAGAAGAAAGACAAGGAGAAGGATAATGAGAAGAAGGAGAAAAAGAAGAAGAAGGGGAATTGGAAGGGAAGGGAGAGGGAGAAGGAGGAGAATGAAGACAAAGAAAAGGATAAGGAGAAGGAGAAGAAGGAGAAGGAGAGAAAGGAAAAGGAGAAGAAGGAGAAGGAGAGGAAGGAAAAGGATAAGAAGGAGAACAAGAAGAATGTTAGTGCCTATTCTTGACTCCTTACAGAGTAAAAAACATTAAATTAAGTAGCAAATTTACTTCATAGTCAAAGAAAGCAGTAAAAAATAAGAAATATATTAAATAAATTATACAGTATTTGCATTATTTAAAGATTCTATAAATATTTTGTTGGAGAGTGAGATAATAAATGAGGGAACTTTGTTTTCTACAGTAATTTAGGACCCGAGTAACAAATGTTGTTGGAAATAAACAATTATACATTACAAACCATCTTCGAGGAAATTTAGCAGACATTAAATACTGCTTTTTAAAAAAATATTATTTTATTATGCACTAGGCCATGGTTCTGTCAAGGGCTATATGTCATCTCGTCTCAAAATCTATGGTGACAGAGAATTTCTTGTACTTTTAAGCGAAATGCCCTTCGATGATATTAGAAGTAAAACAACGCTAGAATTATTTTTTCTTCGCAATACTGTCAACCTTTTCGTTTATTTTTTTTAAATGTTATTGTTTTGTTGGTTATGTAGGCTAGTTTAATGGTCATACATTTATGACATCTGAGAACATCATTACCCCGCCTCACCATCGGTAAACTACGGTAACGTCAGAGAACCGCGGCTCTACCAGCAGTTTTAAACTATTAGCAGCCCATAACAAGGCAAGCGATTTGAAGGACATTTATTGATCATCATCACACTAATACCATTAAATGACATGGCGTAACATTAGTCTATAGAGGTGGCGTAATGATTGCTGGCCAGATTGTCTCATGCAAGTTGGTGAAGTGTGATGGTTTGTGGTTCTCTGTGTGTTACTTTGTTACTCTTTTGGTTAGTTTTTTTGGAAGAAGAAGCAATTTCCTGGGTTAGATTCCGTTAAAAAAAGCTCTTTGAGAAGATTTTATTGTGCAAAGCTTGTTATATATTTACATTGCATTACATCATACAACAAAATTGTTCAATTGTTAATTTGTGTACAATTCAAATTCAGGTATTGCATTTACTTTGTGTTTTTTAGAAGAATATCTCTATATAAGACTTCTTCACAACTTGATCAGTGATAAATGGAATTATCCTTACTCTTCTTCTATCTATAGACCTTTCATAAAACGTTTTATAGGTCTACAACATGACAGAGAGAATCCACATAGTGTATAATGGTCAAAACCTATATTTATATTATTGTTTGGCAACCGCCAAAACCCTGTTTTTAGGGGGTTTCCCCTTTTACATTACCATCCTTTTGTTATGGTATATTAATATAGGTATAATGTTGTGAAGAGAAATAAAATATTTTATTAGAATATACCGTAATTGAATTGACTTTTTTGTGTACTCTGGGTTAATACATATTCACATATCATTCGTTACGCCATGTTACATTTAGAGCTATTTAGTAACTTAATATTCTGATAGTATGAAAAACATGTAGATGAGTATTTATATTATGATACATAAATAAAACAAATAGTATGCAATTTGTTTCGTCAATCTCGTTCTTGTAGTGGGTTTTAAACTTTATAGAGGGCGCTGTTCAAATTGTATTTCCTTATGCTCACCTCAGAACCGCAGCTGTGTGAATAGAGACGGTGGTGTTTGTTGTGTTGCGATGGCCTAGAAAAGGACTTAGCTTTGATCATACAATTTCATTATTTAGATCGATTTAGACATTTATGGTTAGTATACATGTATAAAATTTAACTATTGGATATTCAGCAAGGTATTGTATTAGTAAATTTTGTTAAACAAATGGTCATATCCTATAAAATTCCTTGTGGCAAATTACTGCTGACATGGCTTAAATGCGGCTAGGTAGGGCCTACAGTAGACTACTGTTGGGCTAGCGTGGCTTAACTTCCCTGTTCTTTTGTCTGTCAAGACGATTACCGGTCCAAACTAGGCTGTCCTAAACGATCATATCCACATAATGTACGGGGCGCCCACATACGGTTGAGTATATTTATCGGCCGTGTTATCCATGTCTTGATCGTCTTAAATTAAACTAGGGCCTAAGCTTAGATTATTTTTTTAAGTACTGGGTTACTACTACTGTAAGTAACTAGGCCTAGGCCCTATGGATACTTGCTTGCTTCTCTATTATTATGACTAGACTAGGCCTATGTATAGGCCTAGTAGTAGGAAGCCTAGGGCCTATTATATAGAGCTCGTAGTCACAACATATTAATGGCTACCACAAAACTAATTAAAGGATCCCAAACTAAAATACTTGAAAATCGTATGACGCTAGACCCTATAGTATATTATTAGTAACTAATTTAGTCAAGGAGGTACAAGATGAAATATAAAATTAGGCCTATTGGCCAATTTTGTTGACAGAGCTCAAAAGTATTAAAAATAAAAATTAACTTAAACAGAAATAAACTTTACCTATATGCCACTGCATCATTGTATGCGACAAGAATTGTGTACAAAGTACTACAAACGGTCGTTTTGGATGTTTATTCAAATTAAATTTATTTTATGTTCATGGAATATTTACAATATTAGGTTCAAGTTATTTTGTTTACAACATAACAAAGAAAAAAAAATTATTGCTGGGCACACTATTAATAAAATTAATGGTGAATATTTATATACGTGCCATGTTTATGGCGTTGTTGGATCAGATGTTACACTTTATTATGACTTTGACATTTTTATGACCTTGACATTCTTATGACATGTACTACGAATATGAATACTAATAGTTTTACTGTAAAACTTCATTTTCAATCTTAAAATTACAAAAAAAAAAGCATCTTCAGTTGGCAAAAACAAAACAACAACAATTTAAGATTAAAAACATTAAAAAGCGTATGTATTGTAATTTAAAACATCATAAATACAAAATATAATTACTACTGTATAAAAAAAATATTCAGCTGTCCATGACAGAGGTCGTGCATGGACCAGTACACCGGGTTAGCCCCTATTCGTCTCGAAAGATGTTATATATATACGCCTAGGAATCCGAAACGGATATGACCACAGAATGAATAGTTCAAAAAAGTTATTTTACAGATTTCTTCTTTTGTTTTCTTCTTTCTTTTCTCCTATTGCTTTCAGTAATTCTCTTTATGTTTAGACGTTGACATGTATTGTGTATCAAATGTCTCCATTCATTCCGATGGTAGAAAACATTTCTCCAACTATTAAGAAAGATGTTACTGGGTTTTTTAAAGTGCACATGAGCTGTTTGTGAACAATGAGCCTACGTTTTACAGTCCTTCCGAGAGGACTTGTTCCACCACCAAAACCATGGTGCAATCGGGCCTCAAACCCATGCTGTTTTTTTTTTTTTGCTATGGTTCATGGTTCCCCAGCCTTAACCGCTCGGCCATACAACTCACAGAAAGCTAACTCTTAAACATTAAAATATAAAATACAAACACTGTACACTTAACTGTAGTATAAAGAACATTATAATGTATAATGGTTAAAAAGTAATATTAAGTTTCTCTACCAGAGTCCACTATACAAATTGGGTAAGGCATGGCAAATCCATCAAGTTGTCACACAGGAAGTTACGAGAAATACACAAATAAACAACAAGAAATATAAAGAAATACAAAGAAAATGTTTGTATCTTCTGTTCCATAACTTTGGTTACAGATGTCCGATTTTGACCCCTCTTAACCCCTCATTTTAAAGCTTATAAAATGGTGAATATGATTTTAATATTAACTCCATTTTTCATTTTACGACAATTTGGTAGTTTTGCCATGCCTTTCCCCCAGGGGCGGTGGAACGTTTTTGAATTGGGGGTGGGGGGAGACGAGGTTAAATTTTGCTCAGCTACCCCATCCCGGTTAGAATACAGTGAGAAAAAAAAAGTTATTGCCTCTACATTTATGCTTTCCTGGTCCCTGAAGGTGGTTTCAAGACCACAATATTCATATTTACCATACAGTATTTACATGCTATTTTTTAATTGTGCATTATCGTCATTTTTCAAAATTAACGATTGAAAACGCCGATTCAAATTGCCGTTTTTTTGGATTAACAATCGTCAGGAAAATAGGCTTTAGATTCAGTAAATTTTATATGATGAATGATGAAGCATTCACAGTGATAAAAAAATTAAAAAATAAGCACTTCAACATGAGAAAATCTCTTTATATTTAGGTTCTAAGAGTTATTTTGTATGTCATATACAAAAGAAAATAAACATAAGTGTAACAAATCAAGATGGCTATTAACAAAATGTAAATAAATCATAGATAAATAATTACTGTATAATTAATATTTAAGAAAGATGTTCTTTGTCATTTTTTGGTTAATTAATAGCCAATATCATTTATTAATTTCTTCCAGAATTGTCTATGAAGGAAAGGGAATGAATTTAATTTGACTTAGCACGAATCTACTTAAAAGTCATCATATCAATTGCACACAACCATATCTTTATTTTGAACGAGGGAGGAAACATTTTTGAAAGGCCTAGACTCGGGGCTGTAGGGCTTGGAAAATGGCGGACGTGGATCCGGAAACATTGCTAGAATGGCTTCAGATGGGCCAGGGAGAGGAGCGAGACATGCAGTTGATAGCTTTAGAACAGCTTTGTATGTTGTTGCTCATGTCTGACAATGTTGATCGGTGTTTTGAAAGGTAAGATTGTTTTTTGCTCTTGCAAAGTTATAGAGCTGGAGCAATTAGGCTATGAGAACTTGTTTTTTTTAAATATCCAACAAGTAACTCCAGTATGAGGCTTAGGCAGTGGCATTGTTTACAGATATTTAATGAAAATATATTGCAATTATTTAATTATTTGTTTATCTGTACTTTTTTTCCTTTATATATCTTTATCATTATTTATTTAAATTAATGAAAATAATGTATTTATTTTAACAGGGCCTGTTTCCACAAGCTCCTTGGTTTCTTTTGGTCATTTTCATTTTATTATGTACTATTTTGTATTTTACTAATGTAATGTTAAATCATTTTACCCTTTGAATAAATGAAGTTGAATTGAATTGAAAAAAAATTACACTTGGTCAGGATTGAATCCAGAACTTTAGAATTGATAGGCAGGCATGTTAACGACCAAGCTACAGTGCCACAATGATAATTTTACAGTGTACCACTAATTAGAGTCAAACTTGCCAAAATGGCATTTAAAAAAATTCAATCAATTTGGCATGAAAAATAAATTCGCCTTGGAAATAATTTTATTAAAAGGCAAAGTCAAATTTGGCAAGTTTTACTGTGAAAACTTACTAAGAAAGTTCCCAAAAAAATGCTAAAATTCTCCAATTGAAATGAGAAAAATTATAATATAATGATATGTTATGGTGACCCACAGTGCTCGATTTTTTACTAGCCCAGCGTACAATGGCTAGTGAAAACTGTACCGGGCTAGTGAATTTCATATTTATTAGCTCAGTGAATACTGTACTACAAGTGTCAAGCAGTCACTTTTACACATTGTAGATTAAGTTGCCACAGACATGGGCTATTTGAATTGCTTGTGGGCTAGTGAAATGTAAAGTCAACTTGCCCAGTGGACCAGTCAAAACAAACAAAAATCGAGGCCTTATGGTCCCATGTCTGTACCTATTTATATTACAATTGAACCTCCCCACACTGACTATATAAAAAAACAAATTTCATGCTAAACTGAACATTTTTCAAAGGGACTTTCCAAAATCACAAAACCAATATAAATATACTGAAAGTAAACTTCAATCTCTTCAAACCAAATTGTCCAAAAAACAATCAATTTAACAAAATGAGCAGTCTGTAGGCTGGGATGGTTAAGGGACCATTCATTTCAAAATGTTTATATAGTTACTGCAGTAATTTGGTAACAACAGTATACAGGCCTCAATTTTTGTTTTTGTTTTGACTAGTCCACTGGTGAAGTTGACTTTACATTTCAGTAGCCCACAAGTAATTCAAATAGCCTATGTCTATAGCAACTTAATCTACAATGTGTAAAAGTGTCTGCTTGACACTTGTACTCACTAGCCAATTCGGCTAGGAAAAATGGAAATTCACTAGCCCGGTGCAGTTTTCACTAGCCATTGTATGCTGGGCTAGTAAAAAATCGAGCCCTGGTATACTGTAAGTTCACTAAAAGAATTCCTGAAAACAGCATGTTGAGATGCACCCTTGTGTGTCCGTGCAGTTACCAAAAAAAACATCATTGGATTACTGCACTAACTTTGATTTGACAGCAGGGCTAGCAGAATTGGTTGCCCGACGAACACGGCAACCAAAAGTTTACATGGGCCAACCAAAAATGATTAGAATGACAACTGGCTAACAGTCAATTACAATTAATTTTTCTTTTATTAATTGATGGACAACTAAAAACTGTGAGGGCAACCAAATTTTAAAACTAGGTTATCCAAAGGGCAACCAAATATTTAAAAATTCTACGAAGCCTGATGCCTAAATACATTAAAGAAAATCTAACAGTTTCTCATTTTATGCGTTTTTCATTAGTGTTAAAAATAATGAAATCATATGTCTATAACAAACTTTAACCTAGACTTGTGTTAAACAAAAAAGAAAACAACCTTGCCCTTCAATTTGAGCCAGTTTGCTTTGTTATTCATTGATAAATTTATGTTGGCCTTAAACTTGGATTTGGCAATAAACTTGACCTTAACTTCCTTCTACTGTCTTTCAACCATGACCTATGGTTAGGTTTAGACAACTGAATATTTTTTTTAATTTTCATGATTTTTAAAATGTTAGACCTGATAATTTATGAATTTTGGCCACGGGAGGTGTCTGCTTACGATAATTTCGGCCGATAGAGGGCCAAAGTTGTAAAATTATGTATACGTCCTTATGTCTCATATTTCACGGCATCGTCAACAGAAATTACCTCTTGACACCGCGTTTTATACTTTTTTATGGTTTTTCATTTTTAAGATTGGTTCAGTAATATGATTTTTAGTCAATACAGTATAAGTACGATTTTGTACAGAAAGTTAGGGAGGTGTCCGCTTACAAGAGGTGTCCACACAGGGAGGTTCAACTGTATTATAAATTTAAAATTTTATAGAATTGTCATTTTCATCAGTTAATCTGTTCTCTACTGTTTAATGTACAATGTTTGTAAAATTAGCTTAAAATTAAAATAAATTATGACAAAATATTGTATAAAGTACAAACATTTGTTAAAATAAGTTTTTTCTTGTTTATTTTTTACCTCACATTTATTGTTAACATTTATTGTATGATTGGTTGCATGCACTGTTGATGTTGTAATTCTACATCTTCTGTACTATACCATGTGGAAGCCTGTGAGTCATAAATTAATACTAATCAAAACAAGTTATGATGTTTATGATCTCATAGAGTGTCTTTGTTGTGTCACTTGCTATATACACTAATGTATATGAGTCCAATTAATGAATTTGTGTAGTATTTTAAATTATTAATTATAAGTAATTTAGGGACAATGTGCACAGCAACAGTGATTTTCACCAGCTAAACCAACTACAGTATTAGTAATCAAAACAAGATGGTGTTTATGATCTCATATATTGTCTTTGTTGTGTCACTTAATATACTATACACTACTGTATATGAGTCCAATTATAAAATGGTGTAGCACAGTAGACACACCTCGTAAGCGGACACCTCCCATAACGGATACTAATTCAAAGCCGCGTTTGTTCTTCCTATCTCATAAGTAATTTTTTTGCTACCGCTCGTAAGCAGACATCTCCTGTAAGCGGATATGGATACCTTTTGTACAGTATGTTACTGTACAGTAATGTACCTCCTATAAGCGGACATCACAGATAATTGAGTGATTTTTCTCTACAAGTATGAATACAAATTTCTGTAGAAAATCGTCCTTGTATACTGTAGTAAACAATTTTTAAAAATGATAAATAATATTTAATGTAATACAGAATGTGGTGTCTAGAAATTTGAGAGGCCATTTATGTTGAGAAGCTCGTGAAATGTGGGACATAAGTATGTATACGTAATTCTACAAAGTTTGGCCCGCTATCAGCCGAAATTCTCGTAAATCAGACACCTCCTGTAAGCAGACACTTTTCCCAGACCCAGCACCCCTCCCTTTCCCCAATTTCTGGATATGCAGTACCCTAGTTTGCCTTGCCTAAACATTTTTTGTAACAAAAAATTTTATTGCAACATTAAATTTGCCATTCTGAAAATCACAAAAGGGAATTTATTTAGAGCAAGTATTTATTGTGATAAAATACAGTATGATTGTCACACAAACCTGTATTAAATGTCTGTTTATGTAATCTGATTTTGCATACCCTGGAATTTATATGTCTTGCAAGAACAATATCATCAATATCTGTTTGTTTAAAGGGACATTCCTTTCAAGATATCCCAATTTCACTCAGAAAAATTAATATTGTTTGAAGATACCAATTTATTATTTCTAAATTAATACTTATTCATTAGTAACCTACATACTGTACTTAGTAGTTATTTGTTAGTTATTCTTGAGTAAAATAAAGCCACAAGTTTTGAGCTCTCTTAGGCTAGCCTAGACCTGTTAGGCTAGGCCTGTTAGGTTAGACCTGTTAGGCTAGGCAGGCTGTAGATTATACTGTATCCACATAGCAGAGGTCCCAAGTTTGAGAAGTGAAAAATTAGGAGATTTTATGTTGGTCGCTTTATCGATCAAATTTGCATGAATGCAAATGTGCGACGCGTCACAATAGAAAACAGAACAGAACATAAAAAGAGTACAATATTTGAAAATATCTATGTTATTGTATATAAATTGTATTTAAACACTGACCAGAGCTGGTATTTTTTGAAGGGACAACCGGTTCTGCTCGTAGGCTAGGCCAAGAACCACTCTGAATATTTTTGAGAGACACTTAAAATTTTCAGGAGAAAAATGTATTTTTTTCAGGAGGGCAGTAGATGAATAAAAAATCAGGAGACTCCCGCCATTTTTACCGTCGTGCATCGTCTTGCCGCATTAGCTTGTCATTTGACAAAATAGAATGTTGAAAGCAATTTCCCTTTAATCTTTTTCTTTCAGTATACAATTTTAATAAACTCTATGTTCAATCTAATGTTAGTTTTAAAGAAGAACGACAGCTTTCTTGTGTTTTTAACTTCGGTTACTTATTCATATTTACTTTAAATTATTTTTTGGATTGCCACGGCATCCAGTGAAAACTGGATGCGCAACTGAATCTCATGACCTTTGCTTTGTTAACCAACCATGTGATTTGTCCTATGGTATTGGTCATGAGCATTGAAATCACCTCTGTTTGTAGTTTGTGTTCTTAAGTTCATAAAAATTTATCAATACTATTAATTTTGAAATTGAGTTGCTCATATTAAGCTAACATGGAAATTAAGAACTTGAGAATAGAAATTAGTGTATGTAAACACATAGTAATCACAATTTTACACTGAAAAATGACCAATATTATAGACAGCCAGTCTGCTAAAGTTTTTTTTTAACATAGCAGTGTAAAATTAGGGGTAAATAGAATAACTCATTGTTCTCCCAAGTACAGTATGGTTTTAGCCGTCAAATTTACCGGTAAATATTACAATTTACCAGTAAAAATTTTGTTTATTGAAAAATAAATTGTGATATTCTTTTGATTCTCATATAATTTTTGCCCTCCTTTTAGTATATATAGAATATAGGAATGATAGAGGCCTACTGTTATGTAGATATTTGAGGTAGGGCCAAAACTAACCCAAGAGCAATGCCTGACAAGTCATGATTTTTGGACTATTTACCAGTATAAATTTTTCAATTGTGAGAACAGTGATATCTCAATTTTGAGTGCCATGCTTCATTAAAATAAGTAATTATTTTCAACATCATTTTTTTTGGTCATTTTTCAGATGACAATACATATTCTGATTCTGGTTGCAACAGATTAATATTAATATTTGTGTAGGTGTTCTTAGAGTATGTCGTTCTCCATTGATTGAATCGGCTCATTAGTGATTCATCTTCTTAATCAAGCTGTTTACACTACACTGTCCTATAGCATCATTGGGTAGTTGCCAGAAGCAGAGAAACATGACATTTACTGAACATTGTTTATTGCTACTAGACGATATCCCTTTGATTGACCCTGCTTAGTTATTCATTATATTATGATGATGATATAAATAATGTTGAAATATTGAATCCCAACACGATAGTGCATATTTTAATATTGGATGCAATGTAACACGACATTTACTGAACATTGTTGATTGCTACTAGACGATATTCCAGTGATTGACCCTGCTTAGTTATTCATTATATTATGATGATGATATAATTAATGTTGAAATATTGAATCCCATTACAATAGTGCATATTAATATGTGGACTATGTACTGAAACATGACAATTAATGAACATTTTGATTGCTGCTACTGTAGCCGATGCCCCTCAGATTGACCCTACTTAGTTATTCATTATCCTAATGATGATGTAATTAATGTTGAAATATTGAATCCCAACATGATAGTGCATAATTTTAATATTTGGAATATGCAGTGGAACATGACATTTACTGAACATTGTTGATTGCTGCTAGCTGATATCCCTGTGATTGACTCTGCTTAGTTATTATACAGTATATTATGATGATGATATAATTAATGTTGAAATATTGAATCTCATAACAAATTGAATCTCATAACAAAATCACATATTAATATCTGAACATAGTGAAACAAGACAATTAATAAACATTTTGATTGCTGCTAGCCGATGCCCCTCAGATTGACCCAACTTAGTTAAATTCTTTATCTTAATGATGATATAATTAATGTTGAAATATTGAATCCCAACACGATAACGCATATTTTAATATTTGGAATATGCAGTGCAACATGACATTTACTCAACATTGTTGATTGCTGCTAGACGATATCCTTGTGATTGACCCTGCTTAGTAAATTCATTATATTATGATGATAATGATATAATTAATGTTGAAATATTGAATCCCAACACGATGGTGCATATTTTAATATTTGGAATATGCAATGTAACGTGACATTTACTAATTGTTGATTGCTATTAGACGATATCCCTAAGATTGACCCTGCTTAGTTATTCATTATATTATGATGATGATATAATTAATGTTGAAATATTGAATCACAACACGATGGTGCATATTTTAATATTTGGAATATGCAGTGTAACATGACATTTACTGAACATTGTTGATTGTTGCTAGACGATATCCCTATGATTGACCCCGCTTAGTTGTTCATTATATATGATGATGATGATACGTATAATTGATGTTGAAATATTGAATCCAAACATGATAGCGCATATTTTGATATTTGGAATATGCAATATTCTGAACATTGTTGATTGTTCTTACTCGATATCCCTGTGATTGACCCTGCTTAGTTCATTATGATGATGATATAATTAATGTTGAAATATTTAATCCCAACATGTTTATTTTAATAATTGGAATATGCAGTGGAATATGACATTTAGTCAACATTGTTGATTGCTACTAAACGATATCCCTTTGATTGACCCTGCTTAGGTAATAACTATATTATGATGATGATATAATCAATGTTGAAATATTGACTCTTAACATACTGTCTCATATTTTAATTTTTGATTATGCTTTGTACGTTCTAGTTATTCAATATTTCTTATACAGTAAACCACTGTATATAATTTAAAAAGTGAAATTTGTCCTGATGATGACATAATTAATGTCGAAATATTGAATCCCATAAAGATGAAATGTATTTCAATACTTGGGATTATACATTATCTAATTTTACAATATTTCTAGCAAACCAAAAAACTACTTTGTTTACATTTTACGATTGGAATTTGTCCTGATGATGACATAATTAATGTTGAAATATTGAATTCCAACATGATGGCGTGTATTATTTGGATTATGCGTTGAACTTTCTAGTTTTTCAATACATACCACTTTGTTTATGATTTACAATGTGGAATTTAAAATAAATCCCTGTATTGACTTGGGAATAGAATGTGTTGCAGTACTAATAATAATTATGAATAATGAATGCAGAAACATTTATTATAGGTCTTCTCTAATTATAGAAATATTCTGTGTTCATCAAGGCCATATCATTCATTGTTTTAGAGAGTGTTTAATTCAATGTAAAATTTACTAACTGTAAAATAAATGCAACAACTTGTTTACTAAGTTTAATATTTATAAATAATTTAACAAATGAATTATCTATTAATTTATACATTGGAATAACATTGCCATATAAAGAAAAATGAATAAAATTATAGCATAATTATTCACAGTAACTGATAATGATATAATTAATATTGAATTATTGAATCCTAGAAAAAAATTCAATTAAACCAATGGACTTTGTTTATTGTCCATAAAATAATTATTAGTTTATCACCCTACCAAAGCCTAAAAACTGATAACAGGTAACAGGTAAACAGTGATATACGGTTGAAGGCTAAAGCCTGTTAACCGCTCAACAAGTCAAACTTATGCGACTATAGAGGGTTAGGGCACAGGAGACTTCTATAATTTCGGTGATCAAATACTGTTGTAAAATTCTCAGAGATTGAATACAGTAGTACAGAAAATGTTTGAAAATTTACTAAGCTGAGCTAATAGTTAAATTTATTTGAATGATGATGGGAGTTTTTTTTAACTGAACCTCCGATGTTCAGTGGGGCGAGGGTAATAAAAGTACCATTGAATTATAGAATACTGTACTTTCTATGCAGAATAAAATAAGACTAATATTAGCATAATTATCTACATTTAACTAATTATGCCCTTTGGAAACAATATATTATTGTTATAGTTTAAAAAGTCGAACTGATAATAAGAAAGGAAATTGTGTTATGAGATGAAATGGGATTTTTCTCAGTGCCATTCATCATAATGAGGAACACCTTTTAATTAACACATAAAAATTAACAAAATTTAACGTCAGAGGTGCAAGCAAATATTTTGGAGACCTCCTGTTTTGTTGAACGTGTTCAGAGTGTGGCAGGTAGACAGACAGGCAGACCGAAAACATTAAAGGGATGCCTTTCAAAACTATATGAAGCGTTTCTATGTACAGTATGTTAACCATTAAAATTGTTATTATATTTAAAATTTAAAAACAAAATTACATTTCACATAAAAAAAAATAATCAAGATAAAACCATTGTATTTCACTTCATTTCATAAATATTTAAATTGGTTTTATTAAATTATTTGTTGGAATTTCTTTTTGATTTATGTAGCTATTTTAAATCAATCATAACTCAATTAACTCTGCTAGTAATCCACACCACAGACTGATGTGATGCTCATCCTGCCATTTTAAATCAACACTTTTGGCAGCGGGATTTACTCAAGCTAGTTTAGAAAGGCACGTTTGAAAAATTGAAAGCTACAAATTAGGACATGTTTTTCATACAGTGTGTGAGAATCGGGAATATTATCCATAATTAATATTAAAAAACCTATGAACTAAATCATAGTCGGGGAATTTCTTCAGAACCAATGTTTAAATTATCAGGGGCAAAATTACTGTACTGTAAGAGAAAATGGAAGGACCGAAATTTTGAAACAAATTAATGCAAATTTTTGACTTGGTATTTTTAATGTATCATCCCGGAATCCTCACCTCCTCTCCAAAAACCAATTATATAAAAATGTCACTTTTTTTTATAAAACTTAGTTCAGAGCCATCCCAATATTGATAATTTTAATTCAAATGTATCAAAATTTCGCTTTAGTATTCTTCTGTAGGTAGTTCTATTCTATATCATGTGCTTTTATGTTATACTATAAATGGAGGTTTTCAAATTTAATTTCCATTACTTTTTAACTGAAAGGCCTTTAAATATATGGTCTCAACATTTCAGCAAGCCTTTCAATGTAACAGAAGCTCTGTAATTTTATTGTATAGCCTAATATTATATCTTTCCACTTTGTATGACGTCTAAGTACTGTACAGTATTTGTAATAATCTTCAGATACAAGGACTTCAATTAGCATAACATAATAAAATCTATGAAGTTCACGTACACGTAGAAATATATTCATTGAAAAGCTTTTAGAATATGTCCACTACCTCATATTCTATTCTATGCCCATACAGTTTTTATTCTGGATAATGAAATTGGATTTATTTGGAATGAAATCGAATTAATTTGATTTGATAGATTCTAATTTTATGAAGGGGCATCATTGTGAAAAAATTTTGAATGATAATAGCAGCGCCGTACCCAGGATTTGAAATGGGGCAGTGGCCCCGCTTGGATTTCCCAGACAGTAGGCCAAGGTTGAGGTGGGCGTGTTCCTGGTCTTCAATTTGACAAGCAAAAAATATAAACGGTGTTTGCCGTATTTTGCGTGCTTTTTTGCATGTGTTTGGTATATCGATATATCGGGCTCAACCAGACATTGATAATGCCATACATAGCCAGCTTGCCCCCAACAAAACCTGCACATTCTCTCAGGCGAGGTGGGGGGAGGGGAAGCGCAAAAGTTCCCTAGGTAGCACCACCACTGAAATGCGAAGGTGCAAATGATCAATTGTTTTTTTAAAAGAGGGAGCCTAGTTTGCCCCTAGGTAGCACCGCCACTGAAATGGGGAGGTGTAAATCATCAAGTGTTTTTTAAAAGAGGGAGCCTATTTTTCCGCTGACAGGTACTTCTCTTGGTTTTAAATTTGTCAAGCAAAAAAGAACAAGGTTATTTGGTCAACTTTGAGAAGTATTCCGCTAAATTTTGGGGCCTGTATGACTTATATTAAGTTTCTTTACGGTAACGAGGGTACACCTTTTTTTTTGGGGGGGGGGGTGTTAGGGTGGGAGATGGCTGCATACCAATTGTTTTGTAATCATGCCTTATAAGTTCTTAATAACCCAGTTTTGTCTTGCCAACAGTTGCCCACCAAGAACATTTCTACCTGCATTGTGCAAGATTTTCTTGGATGAACAAGCACCTGATAATGTCTTGGAAGTCACTGCCCGTGCCATTACCTATTATCTAGATGTTTCTGCTGAGTGTACACGGCGCATCATTGCAGTAGACGGCGCTGTCAAGGCTATCTGTAATCGTTTAGTAGTTGCCGAACTGTCGTCAAGAACAAGTAGAGACTTATCAGAGCAATGTATTAAGGTATGCGTTTTATAATATCCTACACTTGAATAAGTGCCCCTCTTTAATAACGGTCTCTTTGAGTATCACTCCAGTATGTAGTTTTTAAGCATTCAGTTTGAATTAGTAACCCACCTAATTTGAACACGTAAGCTATATCGCTTGTAGCGTTGGCACGAGTGACTGTTGGCGTGTGCCATTGGCTTACATGTGCGGCAGCCTTAAGGAGCCTACTACAGTTTTGCTATGCAGGATTTATTCTACAAGCTTCTGGATAACTTTACAAGCACGAGATACAGTACCTGTATTATAAATAGACAACACTCCCAAAACCAGCAACTCTCTCAGACCATCCATTATGTGCAGTTCTCCAGAACCTGGATTCCTAATTTTGGGAAAACAAACATCCGGTTTAAAACTGTCTTTCCACAAGGCGTGCATGGACGTGTGGGCACAGGCGAATAAAATCGCTCACCATTATTTTCAATGGAGCCATTTCCATATGGTGGGCACGGATGCGGGCGGGGAGGCGCGGAAGCTTTGGGCGCGGACGCAATTTCTCAAGTCACTCATGTAGTGATTTTGCCCGTCTCCCACGAGCGTCCACGTGGTATTTCGCAATCATTTTCGGGAATTTCACCGTTATCACACGAGCTTGTAGTAACTGAAGCAAAGTAGGCTACACTGAAGAATAGTTTAATTGGTGCCCACTTGCTAAATTGCACATAGTTGATTGCATACTGTTAATACAACAAGATGAGTAGCAGTTGTAAGCACTATGCCCCCCAAACCCCGGTTATCTGGATTTCCTCATTATGTAAATAAATATGACTACGTAATGTTGAGTGGACAACCATTTTGACAATGTGGCATGAAAAGAAATGCACAGGAAGATATGGTCACGGGCTCAACACTTCTGCCCGCCTTCGTGCCTCCCCGCACCCGCGTCCACCTCATAAAAACAAGTCACTTGCTCCCATTTCTACTCCCGCTTCTGCCTCGTGGAATTTTTCTTCTGGATAGTCCTTTTACTATAGGAGAATTGACTGTAAATATTTTGTTGACTTTAGCTTTTCAAATTTATGTTATAATAAAAGTCTTTGTATGTTCTGTTTTGAAGTTACTAGCTTTGCCATAATACATGAAATATGTTTTTATTAGCTTGAGGCTTACACGGTAGTTTATCATACTGTACTGTAAATGGTAAAAGCACAATTTGTCTTAGTGGTTAGAATAAGTGAAAACAATATTAAAAGCCTGTTTACCTGTTGATCACTAAATCACTGATTTGAATCGGCGTTTTGAATCATTAAAAGTAAAAAAATTATGATTAAATTAAATTATGATTAAATTCAAATCAAGCTGGACTGCTATGTTTTCTGCATTTAATATGTGAACTGAAATTTGGAAAAACTGCACCGGGCTAGTGAATTTTCAATTTTCAAGCAGTCACTTTTACACATTGTAGATTAAGTCGCCACAGACATGGGCTATTTGAATTGCTTGTGGGCTAGTGAAATGTAAAGTCAACTTGCCCAGTGGACTAGTCAAAACAAAAACAAAAATCAAAGCCTGAAGTAGGCTGCTCAACTTTGTTTTGAGGACTGATATTAAACATTAGCTTGTTGTAATAATGTAATTTTACAGGGGTTGATCTATGTGGAAATAGAATGCTACTGTTGTGATTTTGTGGCAGGTGTCCAACATTATAACCTTCATTTAAAATTATTACCATTAAAACAATTATGTGTCTAGCTTGTTTTGTCACAGATCTTATTTGATAACAACATAAAAAAACAGCCTGTTGCTTTATGCCGTAAGGAATCTGTGAACACAGATTTCTATTTTGCACTATAACTCCATGATCCTCACAGAAAGTACCTGTTAATAATAGACTACAATAGAATTTGTTGCACATTGTGCTCTTTATGTTTGAACTGGCATGTTGAGTTAACATGCATAATAATTGTTGAATACAAGGAACAGCTGATCACGTTTATACCAGCCAGCATTATTAGCCAGGAAATGAATACTGTGACCTAACATTGTGTTAATAATATCACATGTGTTATCAAGGAACTAGCAAGAAAATAACCAACAGATAAGAAACAGAAAATACAAATTATCTTATTAGCAAGTACAACTAACGCAAAACCGACCCCCTGGAAAACCAAATTTCACGCTAAACTGGACATTTTTTTGAAGTCCAAAAACAGAAAACCAATGTACAGTACTGTAATCAACAGATAAGGCCAAATTGTTGTTTTGCCGTTGGTTCTGTAATTTAGAGGACTACCGTAGTAAGTCAATTGAATTTTAAACAACAATGAATTTGGTATCCAAATCTAAAAAAAAAAGAAGTATGATAAAATTGATTTTTTCCATCAATTTGTTTAAATTACAAACTGCTTTCTGTGTTTATTTTACTGTTGTGAGGCCTAGACCTAGTACGTTATTTGTCTATGAATGAATTTTAAACCATTTAGCACCAAGTACAATAGAACTGCGTTTACATGGTCATTGAACACTGTAAGAAAGAAAAAAAGAATGGCTCAAGGAATGTCTGTTTTAACTTTGGAAGACTAATCTATCTAGGCTTAGGCTAGCTTAAGTTGAGCTTGCCTAGCTTAACCACAATAACATTCATATTTACACTTTATAGCAAGAAAGTTTCAATCCATAATATTTTATTTAGATCCCGACCTGACTTTTTATTTTTAGAATCATTCGGCAGAGGGGAAAAAACTTAAAAATCTGTCAAGACTGAAGTCGATGAATTATTTGAAAATGTTTATGTATAAAAATATTTATCCATTATTAGCAATTGTTGGTATAGTATAAGGATATGACCTAATGGAACATTTTGTTGAAAAATGGCCGGAAATGGAGTCAATGACCTATGACCTATTCCATGGAA